>JASAMZ010004277.1:0-44570 GCA_030248115.1 Linhomoeus sp. GSCO2_2 | reverse complement strand
GCAAGGTGACCGACTCGAACTGTCAATTGTGTGCTTGCGTTGCGTCAGTCTGCACTTCGAAAGTTCGGGGTGCTTCTCAGCCAAGTTTGACGGAGGAAACGGAAACGGGCATTCCTCGCGTCTGGATGACGCAACACCCGTAGAATACAATACATCAGGTGACAAAAAGCCTGAGGAATGCTACTACCCATTGGATAGCGCAGGAATTCCCATTCAGAAGTTTGGGGAACCGCCTTATCCACACACCAGTAGAAGTCGAGACCACGTGACCTCCATACACATGGAAGCAGCCCGTCTGAGTGGCGGCGCGCTGCTGCTGTGACGTTAGCGCGGCGGCCGCACAAACACAAACACGCCGCGGTACCGACTTCCGTTGCCCGTACAGCGACGATTAAACCGCCGTTTACGACGCCACGGCGCTATTTCTAAAGCGAACCGGTGCGCGCACCTCGACGACGTCTGAGTGCTATCGATGATAGGCGGCTGCGGCGATAGGTAGCTCTCTCTCTCTTTTTCTCAAAGAGTCCATAAATGCCTCGAGGCCCGGACTGGGGTTGTTGTGTCTCTCTCTTGTCATGACAGAGCGTCTCACGCGGAGCTTCTGCGTGGCTGGTGAGAAACGGAGAACAGTTTTCGACGAAGAAGCAGAGTAAAGAGCCGACAAAAGGCTAACGCCGACGCCTACTACATAGCTCGACCGCCGTCGCGCTTGTCGTCTCGTCGTGATCCTGTTTGCGTTCGGCGGAAGGAAGAGAGAGCGGCGCGCGCCATCGTCGCCGCCTGAAACCAGTCGCCCCCTCCCTCTCCCCGCCTCTCGCCCACTCTCCCCCCGTTATAAATACGCGCGCGGCTTTTGCCGTCTCCCGAAAGCACTTCAATCGTCGAAAAGCGGCCAATTCGCCCCCTCTGAGTCAGCGGCACTCCGTCGTCGACGACAGAATTATGTCACCGCTCATCAGACTGTCAACGCTTCTCCTACTGAGTCTGGCCACTGCTCTGCTGTGCCAGGTGGCCTTATCACGCCCGCGGGCCAGACGACGGCCGACAAACAGCCTGCTTTTTGGGAACGTCGGTAAGCGGCAGGCGCTTGTTTGGGCTTGCCTGTCGAAAAGGCGCAAACGCAAAGCTGCACCTTTTAGACGGCCAGATGGCAGTCGTGCGGAGGGAACGGAGCGGCGAGGCAGAAGCCTACGTGGCGAATCGGCGTCTGCGGCACCGAATTCGGCACGCGGGTCGCAAACTGAACTCCCTGATGCTGAAGTTGGCCAAGCGGTCGTCGACTTCCCCTTCACAAGTGGGACAGCAGCAGGAGGAGGAATTGACAGAAGAGGAGAAGCAGCTGAGAACACTGTCGGCGGTCGTGGGACAACTGCTGTCCAATAAGAGACCTCACCGCCCCCCTCCGGTCCACAGAGGCTTCTGAATGACAGAGACAACTGCAGCTGGCTAACCGCTGCAGAACTCCACTTGGAATTCTACTGAAGCATCTGCAGATGGCTGAGGATTCTTCAAGTGCGTATCGAAGTTTACCGTCGTTTGCTTTCACTTGTCTGTGCGGGGTTGCCAATTAGTCACAAAACAGCACTTGACATATGAAGCGTACTACGTGTTGGTGGATCACTTACTGTAAATCGGAAAAAGTTGTGAAAAAGTTCGGACAATTCGGACAGTACCCCTTTGTCCGAATAGGCAATTTTACACGTATTACAGTACTTTGTGAGCTCTGGCAGGGCTTCTGTCCGAACTTTTCTCATGTCCGAATAAGGATTTATTGCCTTTGTCCGAACAGTTCTCTGTCCGAACTTTTTTCGGTTTACAGTATGTGCTTGGTCTACCATCTTTCACTAAGAATTACTACAACTTTATACTCTGCACAAAACATTTTGCGGTTAATAAGACCACCCCGCACAAGCGCGCTCGCCTTCCCCTTCCCAGGAATCTCGTGCGTTTCCCTTTCTGGCGCGTTCGAAAAAGCTTGACGACGTCTTCTGTGATACCTTCCCAACTCGCGATAAGCCCTTCCGCATTCGTCTTTCTCCTGCGCTGCCTACGTGATGGAGCTTACAGTATGCGAACTACGTGCGAAAACTCGACCTAGGGTACTACACGTAGGCAGTGTCGTCTGTGACGCACCTGCCGACGTTTATGGTAAGGTACTTTGCGTCTGCGACGATGTCGTCATTACATGTCTAAGTGCAGTGCACTGATTCGACTACCGTACTTTGCTTGCAGTTCTATCGTTTGGCGCGTCAAGTACTACTTTGCGCGTAGCTATTGTTCGAGCCTCCAAGTATTCACTGTGTGAAGAAGACAGGACGAGACTGGGTGTGATCGTTACGTGTCTTGACGTGGCATGAAGGCTGACTAATGGTATCCGTAACAGGGACCATGCAAAAGAGGACAGAGAACAAAGCACTGTTTGAACAACAGCTTGGCGTCTTTGAAATCAACGAACCACAGGCGCTTGAGAAGTCTACAACAGTCATATTTGGGCAGGCATTTTGGTTTGCAGGCACAATTCAGGACAGTGACAAGACAAGCACATGACAAAATGACGTATGCTACTACCTCCAGAAAGACTGCGACAAATGCTGCGTAGTTCTGTTAGAGAACCCCCGCCGCCAACGACTTATGCGAAGCTACTGTACTTGTGAACGCATGCGCGAGACAAGCGAGGATGGACTTTTGACAATTTATGCGTTCAGCATGAGAGCATCAGAGACAGTGTATGCCTGGCATGGCTCTAACGTCACAAACCACCCGCTGATTTCGAGATCTGCGACCATTTCAATTGCCACATTTCATTTCATTTTGAGACAGATTTCATTTCATTTTGATAGCACTTAACAACACAAATCTGACGTGGCGCGCCTTTACAGATTTCTTGAAACGACTTTGCAAAAGTTGACGCTTCTCTTTCATACTTGCGCGCCATCGAGCTTGAAAGTCCGTCCCATTCACGCTTAGTGGTTCTGGTAACTCGACCGCGCGCCAATTTTGCAATGCAAGACAACCTGCCCTCTCAAACTCGTGATAGGCTCTTCCGCTTTCGTCTTTCTTCTAGGTTGCCTACGTGATGGGGCTGCAGAAACTGTGTCTGTTACGCACGCAACTACTGTCTTTTATGGTAAGGTACATACTTTGCGTCTTCGACAATGTCGTCATTACATTCCTATAAATGCAGTGCACTAATTCGGCTACAATTTTGCTTTGCAGTTCCATCGTTGGCCGCCAAGTGGTTCCCAAAATATGTAGTGTGGCCACTGGTTACGCTATATTCACTGTGTGAGGAAGACAGGGCGTGATCGTTACGTGTTGTGACGCGACATGAAGACTAGGTACTAATGGTACATATCCGTAACTGGAACGACGACGCAAAAGCGGACAGAGAACAAAGCGCTGTTTGAACAAGGCAAGCGATGATGGATTTTTGGCAACATGCGCTCAGCATACCAGCTACAGTGTGTGGTCAGTGCGTGCTTGGCTTGGCTCCAACGTCGCAAAGCAATCCCTGACTGCGACAACTACGACCAACAATGTCAATGACAAAACAAAACGTCTTTTACGCGGCGCGATTTTATGGATTTCTTGAAACGCCTCTATACTTAGGTACAAGTTGACGTTTCACTTTCAACCTCATTCATGCTTCTTCGCGCGTGAAAGTCCCACAAGTAATTCTGGTACCTCGGCCGAGCACTAATTCGCAGTGGTAAAGAACCCGTCTGACGACTGTGATTGCATTTCAAACTTGCGATGGCCCTTCCGCATTCGTATTTCTCCCGTGTTGCCTACGTGATTTAACTGCAGTATGCACACGGTAACTGGTTATACGTACGTGCGAAGCTCCGACAAGGATATGTAGGCTAGTGTCCTCTGTGTGACGCAATTGCGGGCGTTTATAGCAAGGTGTTTCGCTACTACGGCAATGCCGTCATCACATGCATAATGCGTCATTGCATACAGTGCACTGATTTGGCTACCGTACTCTGGAGTTCGGTCGTCAGCTGCCACGTTTGTGCCTCAAATACTATATTGCATGTGGCTAGGCTTCGAGGCCCCAAGTATTCACCGTGTGAAGAAGACAGAGGATGTGACTGGGCGTGATCGTTGCGTGTCGTGACGTGCCATGAAGGCTGACTAATGGCGTCCGTAACTGGAACGACGACGCAAGAGCTGGCAGAGAACAATGCGCTGTTTGAACAACTGCGTGTCGTCATTGGAATCGCCAACTCACATGTTGCTGAACTCTACAATGCATGGTGATGGTCATATGTTACATTTGGCACTGGCAGGAGATACAGCCATACAGGCCTTAATGTTGCAGAATGACAAGGTGTGACACACAATAGTGACAGCTACATACACTGCATACCATCTCCACAAAGACAGGGACAAATGTTGCTCACTTTCGTAGGCAAAACGAATACGCAATAAGCTTTGCCGAAGTCGCCTTGCCAAGACAGGCAAGACACACAGAACGATTTACGACAAGATTTCGAGAAAACACTGAGAATGATTTGCAGCCAAGTCAACAAACAGACGCCAGAGCTGTTTTTGTGAGCATTTCTGGAGAAATGCAGTTAGAGGGACAACAAGAACAATATGGCAGACGGAGATCTTCAAACCACCATACACTAACACGCCAAACTGACACGCGCGACTTTATAGACTCCTGGAAACGCCTCCGCACAAATGAACCCGAATCTTTTCATGCACTGGGCGATAGTGTCAAAGTCATACTTTTCACGCTAAGCGATTCTTGTAACTCGGCCGGGCGCTAATTTCCCAATGAAAGAAAGTGAGACCGATTCCGGCGCATCGTTATCGAGCGGCGTGAGCGCGCTGCAGTGTAGCTTAGAGTTCCGGCGCCGCCTCTCTTCTCCTAACGCCGTCTGTGTGGCGTGTGGTGTCAACCGCGCGGGCGCTGCCGCCGTGTCTCCCACTCTTTGGCAGTGCTGATAATGGCCCTTCTTTCGAGAATCGGTAGCGGCCCACGCGCCCTAA
Source organism: Linhomoeus sp. GSCO2_2 (assembly GCA_030248115.1). Taxonomy (NCBI): domain Eukaryota; kingdom Metazoa; phylum Nematoda; class Chromadorea; order Monhysterida; family Linhomoeidae; genus Linhomoeus; species Linhomoeus sp. GSCO2_2. The sequence continues at coordinate 39,566 of JASAMZ010004277.1, read as the reverse complement.
ATAACTCGGCGTCGCCGCCGCCGTTTCGCTCACTCCCAAACATGCCAGTTCGGAGGGTTGACCTCGCTAAGCGCCTTTCTACTCCAACACTCGGTCAGTTACAGTAATAATAGCGATGCACTCCAGATTTGGCTTGCTTCTCGCAGTCGGCTGCGTCTTTGTCGCCGCCGTTATCTTCAGAAGGGAAGCCGACGCTCGACCTGTGGGAGCATCCGTCGGCCACCGAATCTCAAAGCGGTCTCCGGGAGAAAATCTCGTTTCAAGTGAGTGATAAATACCTCGATTTAGAGATGCCAGATTATTCGCGTTTGACTGATTGTTTGTTAGGCAATGCAAATTGCAAAGTTCGAGCCTCACGGTCAACTTCAAATCTCGCATACGTCGGATAATTGTCGTATGGGACAATCCTTTGTTCGGGGATTAGACAAATCTACGTCTAGAAGGTTCTGTTCTAGTGATGGCAACTTGAAAACCGGGTAAGTACTTATGTACCTACCCAGTTTTACTGGGTATGCTTACCTGATACTTGCCCGATTTTTAGCCGTACCCGGTTTTTACTCACCCAGAATGACCAAAAATAACCTGTTATACGATGTAAGACCGGGTAGTCGGTTTTCTGGAAACCGGGTATACTTATTTTTATCCACCCGGTTTTATTTTGAGTGAATTTTACTTTTACTTACCCGATTTTGAAATTTCGAAAGTTGTAATCCATTCTGTTCGAAACGGGTAAACTGTTTCAGAGAACAGCGGCATTCTCCGCGAGCTGGTGCAGTCGAAGAGGCTGGAGAATCTCGCCCGCAAGGCCAAGAAGTCTGCTGCAAACCACAAGCCGCCCCACCGACAATGACGCGCTGTGGATGGTGGAAGTTTGGGGCAGGAAGGACTTTGCTGTCTTCCAAGTGAAGCATGGCAACAAGGGAAACGTGCAGGAGAGCCTGCAGTGAAGCACTCCGACCCGAACGGGAGAAAGCAGACCGCCACTCACTTATCTTGAGAAATAAGGCCGATTTCCGCCCAAAGGTTCTCCACAAATTCCGCCCGCGCGCGAGTTTCAGAGTACGCGTCTTCCCTCCACCTACCGGCGCGCAGCAGAACACCGAGATCCTGTAGACCAAGCCGAATTGAGTCCAAAATGCGCCATTTCGCTTCGATTAAACCAGTAGCCGGCAGCTAAGATTTGGGGTTGCGCCAATCGCAAATTCGCCTTGCCATTTTGGACGGGAAGAATTGACAGTTCATGCGCAAATGCTCACTTTACCACGCCGCCTTTCCACACTGCATTGTCCTTCAATTCAGAAGTTTGAATGCGCGCGCAAATTTAAGTTGCAAATAGTTTGAGGAGAGTACAGTAAAAGTTGCATTCTAATTTGAATTTCGGCATTAGGAAAGTGGCTGTTTGATGGCAAAATCGACACAAAATGGAGAAACCAATAGCGAATTCGCGTTCCTCGCCGCGAAATACCCTAGAATCGACACTTCAACCGTACAATTACCACACTTTCAGTTTCGTCGACGTAGGGCTACGGTAGGTCGATTTTCGACCAAAACTCGCCAATCTTGATCCAAAACGCCAAAATAACGCCAGATTCGGCATCAGCGACCTCGAAAGCACCGGGATCGACTCCAACATTGATTTTGACCACCCGGGTGGATATTCGAATTTTGGACGCGGCCGGGGTACGGTAGCCGAAAAAATATTTTTGAAAATCGATTCCGGATCAGTTTTCGACGGGGAATCGCGTGGTGCAGTCCATTTGGCCATAAATCATCGCAATCGGGCGCTAAAACGGCCGAAAGTCAAAAATTGGAATTTTCGACCCCCGACGGAGACCCGTTGGCACAGCAGAACTCAAGATTTCCGCGTCGGATTTCAGAGATTTTGGTCTTAAACGAAAGAGAACATGTTAATCTTGCCGATTTGAGATATCTGGCCCGATCCAACAACTCCCTGATTTACTACGATTTTTTAAAGGCAAATTATTGTCAAAAAACCACTTTCGGCTACCGTAACCCGAGAACGCGTCGGCCGATTGGCTCGGGATTTTTTTTCCGCAAAAGCACTCGTAGAGGGCTATAACATATCCAAAGGACATCAAAATCGGACCACTATTCCAGAAATTCTAGCTGGGTGAACACCCTCCCAGTAAGTAAAAATTCAAATTTTTGAATTTTTCTCAAAATTTTCCCACTACGCGAAAAAAATGAAGGTCCGTCCACACCTACTATCCCTCGAGAGCTATCGATTAAAAAAAACCCCGTCCAAATCGGATGAACCACGCGCGAGAAATCTTGGGGCAAAAATTTTGATCGGGAGCAGCTCCACTATAGCACTCCGCCCCTTTTGGGGTCGGAGTGCTAAAAATGGGACGCGAGTTGACGTCTTTCGAACACGACGAATGGAACAACGGCTATGGACTACCTACTTTATGTATTGCCTGGTCGGTCACACGACACAACGCCTCTGCTTGGATCTGCGTGCGTGGTGGTCCTTAGAGCTTTCGCCGGGTGCTGGTCCTGCAACGACTGTTGTTGGCGATACTGTAGCGCGACTGTGTACATGATCAAAAGGTATGTGATCAGAGTGGGTCGTGACGCTGTTTTATGAAGTGCCTGCGCTAGATCTTTGCATGCCCATGGTTGGCGTTTCAAGGGGAAACGTTTGCTTCTGAAACGTCTATTGCAGTGCGATGTAGGTAGATACTTTAAAGACAAGTTCTGCCTATTTATTGCCTGAGTCTTCTTCCAGTGCCAGATTCTGCCTGGCCGAGCATCGCACACTCAGCACAGCATCACAACGGAAATTCCGAGGAGAACTAGATATGTACTGAAAGCAATTGCTGATGGGAACCAAACCAAGTATGACTCACCCTACCTTTTTAGAGAATCACAAAACGCTTTGTGGACAATGCAGCAACGGGCGGCGCGAGACATCGACTGTAAATACGTCAGTGTCAGCACTCGGTATGACCGCGTCAGCGCTGAATTGTGCTGCGACGCAACTTGAACCTTGCGAGTAGCCTCGCCTACCTAGGCACTACACATTTGGCCAAGAGACGATAGGTAGTGAAGTGAGCCAGTTGCCAGAATTCGGAAAAACATTCGAAACTTAGGCGAGTGAGCTAAACAACGTGCTGCGAGTGAACTAATACCTTGCTGCGTGCGATAGCTGCTTTTGTCGCACACGCACCAGTGCGAGAATCGTTTATAAGTGGGCCGAAACGCAGTCTGGCGGGTCGATGCTAAGGCTTGACGTGACCGGTGACCGACTTCAGGGCGCGCGGAGCGCGCCCTGAAGTTGGTGGTCGCGTTAAGCCTCAGTTTGAGACCCGCCAGGCGCGACGCCGGCCGAGTTTTAGTGCAAACTGTAAGTGGGGTGCAGAATCCCCCATATGCATTGCCTTCTGCTTAGGCCGGTTGTGCCCCTTCCCTGCTAGCGCTTGCGACAACCTTCACGTTGAAGACGGATATTGTCTGGTTATCACGCACACAAACGCTCGTTTGCTGACACAAACACTCTAGTTCATGTGCCTGGCGATTCTCTGTAAGCAGAGGAACAGGCACGCCGAACGGCCGATTAAATGTGACAGTCACGATTTACCTATATGCGAAAGTACCGATTTATCGAAGGCGAAGGCGCAGTTACCGTACTCTGCGGATATTGTCTCGTGACGGTTGTCTGACGTATACGAGATTTAACGTTTACAAAGCGAATAATTTGATAGCTATATATCGAGGTATTTATCACTCACTTGAAACGAGATTTTCCCCCGGGGACGGCTTTGAGATCCGGTGGCCGACGGATGCTCCCACAGGTCGATCGTCGGCTTCCCTTCTGAAGATAACGGCGGCGACAAATCTTACAGCCGACTGCGAGAAGCAGGCCAAATCTGGAGTGCATCGCTATTACTGTAGCTGGCCGAGTGTTGGACTCTGAGTCTTGCCATGGGGTTGTCCGTTCAAAACGGCTAAATGTTCCAGAGAACAGCGGCATTCTCCGCGAGCTGGTGCAGTCGAAGAGGCTGGAGAATCTCGCCCACAAGGCCAAGAAGTCTGCTGCAAACCACAAGCCGCCCCACCGACAATGACGCGCTGTGGACTGTGGAAGTTCGGACTTCGCTGGCTGCCAATTGAAGCCGTCAAGCGTCACGGTCACACGGTGAAAATGGGACGCAAGTTGACGTCTTTCAAGCGCGACGAATGGAACAACGGCTATGGACTACCAACTTTGTGTATTGCCTGGTCGGCCACACGACACAACGCCTATGCTTGGATCTGCACGTGTGATCGTTTGAGCTTTCGTCGGGTGCTGGTCCTGCAACGATTGTTGTTGGGGATACTGTAGCGCGACTGTGTACATGATCAAAAGGTATGTGATCAGTGTGTCGTGGCGCTGTTTTACGAAGTGCTTGCGCTAGATCTCGCATGTCCATGGTTGGCGTTTCAAGGGGAAACGTTTGCTTCTGAAACGTCTATTGCAGTGCGATTACTTTAAATGACAAGTTCTGCCTACTTATTGCCTGAGTCTTCTTCCAGTGCCAGATTCTGCCTGGCCAAGCATCGCACACTCAGCACAGCATCACAACGGAAATTCCGAGGAGAACTAGATGCGGTATGTACTGAAAGCAATTGCTGACGGGAACCAAACCAAGTATGACTCACCCTACCTTTTCAGAGAATCACAAAACGCTTTTGTGGAGAATGCAGTAACGGGCGGCGCGAGACATCGATTGTAAAATGTAAACACGTCAGCGTCAGCACTCGGTATGACCGCGTCAGCGCTGAATTGTGATGCGACACAACTTGAACCTTGCGAGTAGCCTCGCTTTACCTAGGCACTACACATTTGGCCAAGCGACGATAGGGTAGCGAAGTGATCCGGTTGCCAGAATTCGAAATAAACATTCGAAACTTAGGCGAGTGAACTAAACAACTTGCTGCGAGTGAACTAACCACTTGCTGCGTGCGATAGCTGCTGACCAAAGGTGCATCGCACCCGCACCAGTGCGAAAATCGTTTATAAGTGGGCCGAAACGCTTCGAATGACAATGGCGAATCACCATCTCGATGAGCTGGGAAAGCACGACGTAACGTGAATGTGAACAAACGATACTACGCTCTCGGATGGGTTGCAAATCATCACGGTTTGAGCAGAACAGTCTATCTACTTTAAATCAGGAAGCCCAGCTGGGATTAAAGATTAGGTTCGAAGAATCCACTGCGATGGTGGGACTTCTACACACTTCCACTTCCGAGACTACACAGCATGTCAGATTCAAGCCGCCACTGCAGCGACAGATTCTCTGTCAGACCTCTGGCACTGTAAGCCAACCTCGGAATTTTCAAGCGCTGTTGTCATTACATTACCACTGCACTGTTACTCAGCATAATACACAGGTGGCGTGTTGACACCGACCATGTAAGGATTAGGTACTGGTGAGTGACGCGTCGATTCTTTCGTTTCTTATTTCTCCGGAACCCCCAACTGTTTCTTATTTCTTGTTTCTCCGGAACGCCCGACTGTTATTCGCTGCACTGATTACGCCTGCTCTATGATGTGCAGTGCAGGTCCAAACGAAACATTTGATTCGTTGATTGATGACGACGAGGATCGAACACAAGCACTGCTTTTACTGCGCGTCTTTTGGCCGGGCAAGAACGAAATTCTCTTCGGTAAATGAGCAAAACTAACGATCAGCAAGGAACCGCAAATCAGTATGTGCTTAGCCTTTACGCTCCGTTCGAAACGTTTGGTTGCATGTAGCGGTGCAGAGTCGCATATACAACCAGGCAAGTCGTCCGGGGGGCGCAGTATGAGTATACTCCACAAATTTGAACTCCTACGCTTATTGACCCCTCTCTTGTTTGGGCCTTCTTTACACTCTCAATCGCGAAAGCAGTGCCGAATTCGTGATCGCCACCCCGTAGAACCCCAGAATCGACATATAACACCCCTGGCTTCCCATGAACTTTCGGAACCGAAACTCTGCACTTGGGGTACGGCACGGTAGCATGCATATTCTTCATAGGCACGTTCAAATATCATCTAAGCGCTAAACGAATGCCAAATTCGTAGTCAGCGCCCCCGAAAACACCGAAATCGATTATAATATTGCCCAAGGCGACCCGACACCCAAAATTCAAACCGATGCGTCAGGGATACTGTACCCCCGAAAATTTTTCAGAAACACTTTTCCAGATCAGATTTAAGCGTAGAATCGTTTGAAACTACTTTTAGAACGATTCGGCAACGCATTCGAGCGGTACAGAAAACGCGAAAACCGCCAGCACGACGAATGGAACAGCGGCTATGGACTACCTATTCTATGTATTGTCCGGTCGGTCACACGACGCAACACCTCTGCTTGGATCTGCGTGCGTGATCGTTCGAGCTTTCGCCGGGTGCTGGTCCTGCAACGACTGTTGTCGGCGATACTGAAGCGCGACTGTATACCTATGATCGTGACGCGTAGTATGAAGTGTACCTGTATGTACCTGGGTCGTGTCGTGAGATGACGTTGTATTATGAAGTGCCTACGCTAGCTCTCGGTTGGCGTTTCAACGGGAAATGTTTACTTCTGAAGCGTGTATTACAGTGCGATGTAGATACTGTAATGGGAACGACAAGTTTTGTCTAAATTACCGAAGTCTTCTTCCAGTGCCAGATTCTGCCTGACCGAGCATCGAATACTCAGCGTTCTGCCCGGACGAATGGACTACATAAGCTACGGTATGTGCTGAAGTACTATTTGGTAACGGGCACCAAATCAAGGAGGACTTACCCTACTTTTTTAAGGATTCACAAAACGCTTTTGTGGACAATATACAATGCAGTAACGGGCCGAGTGAGACATCGACTGTAGTGTAAACACGTCAGCGTCAGCACTCGGCATGACCGCGTCAGCGCTGAATAATTGTGCCGCGACACAACTTGAACCGAGCGAGTAGCCTCGCCTTACCTAGGCACTACACATTTGGCCAAGCGACAATAGGGTAGTGAAGTGAGCGAGTTGCCAGAATTCGAATTAAACATTCGAAACTTAGGCGAGTGAGCTAAACAACTTACTGCGAGTGAACTAAGGCCTTGCTGCGTGCGATAGCTGCTTTTGTCGCACACGCACCAGTGCGAGAATCGTTTATAAGTGGGCCGAAACGCAGTCTGGCGGGTCGATGCTCAGGCTTGACGTGACCGGTGACCGACTTCAGGGCGCGCGGAGCGCGCCCTGAAGTTGGTGGTCGCGTTAAGCCTCAGTTTGAGACCCGCCAGGCGCGACGCCGGCCGAGTTTTAGTGCAAACTGCAAGTGGGGTGCAGAATCCCCCACATGCATTGCCTTCTGCTTAGGCCGGTTGTGCCCCTTCCCTGCTAGCGCTTGCGACAACCTTTACGTTGAAGACGGATATTGTCTGGTCATCACGCACACAAACGCTCGTTTGCTGACACAAACACTCTAGTTCATGTGCCTGGCGATTCTCTGTAAGCAGAGGAACAGGCACGCCGAACGGCCGATTAAATGTGACAGTCACGATTTACCTATATGCGAAAGTACCGATTTATCGAAGGCGAAGGCGCAGTTACCGTACTCTGCGGATATTGTCTCGTGACGGTTGTCTGACGTATACGAGATTTAACGTTTACAAAGCGAATAATTTGATAGCTATATATCGAGGTATTTATCACTCACTTGAAACGAGATTTTCCCCCGGGGACGGCTTTGAGATCCGGTGGCCGACGGATGCTCCCACAGGTCGATCGTCGGCTTCCCTTCTGAAGATAACGGCGGCGACAAATCTTACAGCCGACTGCGAGAAGCAGGCCAAATCTGGAGTGCATCGCTATTACTGTAGCTGGCCGAGTGTTGGACTCTGAGTCTTGCCATGGGGTTGTCCGTTCAAAACGGCTAAAATGTTCCAGAGAACAGCGGCATTCTTCGCGAGCTGGTGCAGGCGAAGAGGCTGGAGAATCTCGCCCACAAGGCCAAGAAGTCTGCTGCAAACCACAAGCCGCCCCACCGACAATGACGCGCTGTGGACTGTGGAAGTTCGGACTTCGCTGGCTGCCAATTGAAGCCGTCAAGCGTCACGGTCACACGGTGAAAATGGGACGCAAGTTGACGTCTTTCAAGCGCGACGAATGGAACAACGGCTATGGACTACCAACTTTATGTATTGCCTGGTCGGCCACACGACACAACGCCTATGCTTGGATCTGCACGTGTGATCGTTTGAGCTTTCGTCGGGTGCTGGTCCTGCAACGATTGTTGTTGGGGATACTGTAGCGCGACTGTGTACATGATCAAAAGGTATGTGATCAGTGTGTCGTGGCGCTGTTTTACGAAGTGCTTGCGCTAGATCTCGCATGTCCATGGTTGGCGTTTCAAGGGGAAACGTTTGCTTCTGAAACGTCTATTGCAGTGCGATTACTTTAAATGACAAGTTCTGCCTACTTATTGCCTGAGTCTTCTTCCAGTGCCAGATTCTGCCTGGCCAAGCATCGCACACTCAGCACAGCATCACAACGGAAATTCCGAGGAGAACTAGATGCGGTATGTACTGAAAGCAATTGCTGACGGGAACCAAACCAAGTATGACTCACCCTACCTTTTCAGAGAATCACAAAACGCTTTTGTGGAGAATGCAGTAACGGGCGGCGCGAGACATCGATTGTAAAATGTAAACACGTCAGCGTCAGCACTCGGTATGACCGCGTCAGCGCTGAATTGTGATGCGACACAACTTGAACCTTGCGAGTAGCCTCGCTTTACCTAGGCACTACACATTTGGCCAAGCGACGATAGGGTAGCGAAGTGATCCGGTTGCCAGAATTCGAAATAAACATTCGAAACTTAGGCGAGTGAACTAAACAACTTGCTGCGAGTGAACTAACCACTTGCTGCGTGCGATAGCTGCTGACCAAAGGTGCATCGCACCCGCACCAGTGCGAAAATCGTTTATAAGTGGGCCGAAACGCTTCGAATGACAATGGCGAATCACCATCTCGATGAGCTGGGAAATCACGACGTAACGTGAATGTGAACTAACGATACTACGCTCTCGGATGGGTTGCAAATCATCACGGTTTGAGCAGAACAGTCTATCTACTTTAAATCAGGAAGCCCAGCTGGGATTAAAGATTAGGTTCGAAGAATCCACTGCGATGGTGGGACTTCTACACACTTCCACTTCCGAGACTACACAGCATGTCAGATTCAAGCCGCCACTGCAGCGACAGATTCTCTGTCAGACCTCTGGCACTGTAAGCCAACCTCGGAATTTTCAAGCGCTGTTGTCATTACATTACCACTGCACTGTTACTCAGCATAATACACAGCTGGTGTGTTGACACCGGCCATGTAAGGATTGGATACTGGTGAGTGACGCGTCGATTCTTTCGTTTCTTATTTCTCCGGAACCCCCAACTGTTTCTTATTTCTTGTTTCTCCGGAACGCCCGACTGTAATTCGCTGCACTGATTACGCCTGCTCTGATGTCCAGTTTAGATCCAAACGAAACATTGGATTCATTGATTGATGACAACGAGGAGCGAACGCAAGTACTGCTTTTAAATTGGTTACTGCGCGCCCTTTGGGCGAGCAAGAACGCAATTCTCGGCGGTAATTGGACACATGAAGAGAGTAACAACGAACTACACAAAGCATTCTGTGCTTGGCCTTTACGCTCCGTTCGAAACGCTTGGCTGTACACGTATGTAACGGTACAGAGGGTCGGGGTGGCGGGATGGATCACATTTAAAACGGCACTCATCACATATAATTCGGGTGTTGGCACATATAAAACGGGACTGTCACATATAAATCGGTACTACCACAAATACCCAACAGTTGCACATATAAATCGGCACAATCACATATAAACCGGCACAATTGCATATAAATCGGTACTATCGCATATAAATCGTGACTTTCACATATAATCGGCCGCTCGGCGAGTCTGTTCCCCTGTTTACAGAGAATCAACTGGCACACGAACTAGAGTGTTTGTGTCAGCAAGCGAGCGCTTGTGCTATCTGGTGACCAGGCAAAATCCGTCTTCATAGTGAAGGTTGTCGCAAGCGCTAGCTCGGAAGGGGCAACGCCGGCCTAAGCAGGAGGCAAAGCATATGGGGGAGTGTGCATCCCACCAAAAGTTTGCACTAACACTCGGTCGACGTCGCGCCTGGCGGGTCTCAGCTGAGGCCTAGCGCGACCACCAACTTCAGGGCGCGCTCCGCGCGCCCTGAAGTCGGTCACCGGTCGCGTTAAGCCTAAGCTTCGACCCGCCAGACTGCGACGTCGACTGACTCTTGTGCATGGTGGGCGCAGGGCGAGCCTAAGCATAGCCTGATTTGGAAGGAACATTCTGTGTCCGAAAGAAATGTAACGAAACGCGAGACGGCCATTGCTTCGCACATGTAATCTAATGCAATTTACAGTTTGACAATACCCAATAGAAGTGCAATCGGTTCATTTTAACGACCGCTGCCCATTATGAACGCGTTTACGCCTACAAAAGCATTAATATGCGCTAGTACCCAAATATATGTGCAAGCACCGAATTATATGTGCAAGTACCAATTTATATGTGGAAGTGCCGCTTATATGCGCAAGTTCCAGAATATATGTGGAAGTACCGATTTATATGTGACGTGTCCCGTTTTATATGTGACCCGTCATTTTCCCCAGAGGGTCGCAACTATGTACAATGCATCTGCAATGACCGACCGTGTGTGATTGAATGATGGACAGCCAGCCAAGCAATCGCAACGCCGTCAATGTCGGATAGCCAATGTCGGAAATTCTCTTTGTGTGTGCGCAGACGCGAGGAAATTCATTTCCGTATCGTATTGCTTACTACCTACCTACGCTTAGACCACAACTACCTTCTCGCGCAGATAAAAATCATCAGACCATGGCACATTCAGGCACGCGCGCCACAGACGACAGACTCTCAGTCAAGGACCACTCTGGCAGTGGCTGAAGCCGAAAGTCCTCCTGAGGACGCCATCTTTGCACACGCCGCCTGGTTGGGTGGCTGGATCCACGCCCTCTTCCAGTGTGAGTGGACAGACCTTCTCTGGAAGGTTTCAACTGTTCTACATACGTAGCTGTAGTGGGCAGTAGTGCGATACCAATTGAAGCCTTGATATCTGCGTAGACGTCGGCTCTGCAGCCCTGCGATTATTGAGGACAGGCACGCAGTGGCCACTGTGGCTGTCCCACCCATTGGGGCTGCACTCAGCCGTTTGTGGGCAGCACCGAGAGACCTCCATTGGCGGCGTCAGTGGGTGGCGTTCCGTATTTCGTCCCTTCCGAAATTGCTCTCAACCTCAGACAGAGAGGAACTACTGTAACTGCCTCCTCTCGTACAGGAAGCAGCCCGAGTTGGAAGCTGCCCGCAGGGTTGAATGTGTTGCAATTTTCCGCCCTTGTATTTCAAATTCGCAAGCGGCAGCCTGTCTGGGTGACGCATTCACCGTGACGGGCGCTTATCTAACCTCGGAAGGTTTCAAACGCTGTTCTTATTACCACTGCGCAGAGTGGTGTTTAGTACCCTGCTTTTAATTGCCTCGTTACTCTGCAAAATTCACGGCTGACGCCGACCATGTAAGTATTAGGCACATAGGTACTGATGGGTGGCACGACGATTCTTTCCTATTTCTTGTTTCTCCCGAACGCCCAACTGTTATTCGCTCATGTGATTACGCCTGTTCTACGATGTGCAGTGCAGATCCAAGCGAAACATTGGATTCATTGATTGATGTAGCAGATTGATTGATGAATGAGGAACGCAAGCACTGCTTAATTGATTACCGCGCATCCTTTGGGCGAGCAAGATTTCGTTCTTGAGGGTAATTGTGCACAGGCAAAGGGCAACAAAGGAACTACTCAAACCAATATGTGCTTGCCCGTTACGCTCCGTTCGAAACGTTTGGCTGTATTGTATCTACGTGGTGCAGAGAGTCGCATCTACAAAAGTGGACACGCCCCTTCTCTACATACTCCGACTGCGGAGTACGGACTGTACTGTAGCGCTGTACTGGGAAAGGGGCCGAGCCAAGCAATCGCAACACCGTCTAATTCAGTTCCAAAAGAGATACAGTGCTAATTACTGACAGCCAATATCGGAAATTCTGATTTCGTCTGCGTATACGCAAGGAAATTCTTTTGCGTATCGAGTTGCGTACTACCTACCTCAGACCACAACTACCTTCTGGAGCAGAAAGGATGAAATTTCCCCTGCTGCGCTTAAAAAGAGCAATTTTTTTGTCTATTGGTCTTAAAAAGCGCAATATTTTATACGTTTTTGACTAAAATTCAACCTCGGAAGGTTTCAAGCGCTATCGTTATTACCACTGCACGGAGTAGTGTTTAGTCTGCTGCTGACACTGCCCTGCCCAGCACAATACACAGCTGGTGTGTGGACAGCGACCATGTAAGTATTATGTAGGTATGTAGTACACGTATCGGTGGGTGACGCATCGATTCTTTCTTATTTCTCCGGAACGCCCAAATGTTATTCGCTCCACTGATTACGCCTGCTCTATGACATGCAGTGCAGATCCAAACGAAACATGGGGTTCATTGATTGATGTCAACGAGGAGCGAACGCAAGTACTGCTTTTAAATTGGTTACTGCGCGTCCTTTGGGCGAGCAAGAACGCAATTCTCGGCGGTAATTGGACACAGAGGGTCACATGTACAGGGTTTTTTTAGATGCCCACTTTTCGTTCGGCCAGATTTTGTGCAAAAATAAACCAATGTAAGTGAAACTTTAACACATGGCCAGAAAGGCTTTGGCATTTTGCATGTTAGATGCCCAGCTAAATTGGTCTTGTACCGCGGAAATTACAGGGTGTCAAAGTTCAGGCCGGAAATCTCACGATCGGCCGACTTTGAATTGAAACACGGTAACTCGGTCGTTCCGCCGCTTTTGCGGACGCGGCAAATTGCATCTGAAAGGTCTTTAAACAACCTTTAGTTTGTCGCAAGACCGAACTTCCTACGTCTCCAACGGCCGAGTTACCGACCGTCAAAGTTTCTGATAACGCGTTCTGGAGAGTCGAGGACCGCCATCCGCTGGGAAAGGGGGACTTTCACCAATGCCAAAAATATTCGACGAGCTGTAACTCGGCTGTTGGACGACACAGGAAGTTCGTTCTTGCGGCAAGTTAAAGCTTTTCAGATGCAATTTGCCGCGTCCGCAAAAGCGGCGGAACGACTGAGTTGGTACCGTGCTTCAAAGTCGGCCGATCGTGAGATTTCCGGCCTGAACTTCGACACCCTGTAATTTTCGCAGTGCAAGACCAATTCAGCTGGGAATCTAACATACAAAATGCCAAAGCCTTTCTGGCCATGTGTTAATGTGTCACTTACATTGGTTTAGTTTTGCACAAAACCTGGCCGAACGAAAAGTGGTCACCTAAAAAAACCCTGTACAATGCGTATTTACCTGCCATGACCGTGTATGATTGAATGATGGACAGCCAGCCAAGCAATCGCAATAACGCCAATGTCGGAAATTCTCTTTGTGTGTGCGCATACGCGAGGAAATTCATTTCCGTTTCGTATTGCTTACTACCTACGCTCAGACCACAAATACCTTCTCGCGCAGATGTAAAATCATCAGCCCATGGCAGATTCAGGCACGCGCGTCACAGAAGTGACAGATGACAGACTTTCAGTCAAGGACCACTCTGGCAGTGGCTGAAGCCGCAATTCTGCTGAGGACGCCATTTTGCAGACGCCGCCTGGTTGGGTGGCTGGATCCACGCCCTCTTCCAGTGGACAGACCTTCTCTGGAAGGTTTCAACCGTTCTACATACATACGTAGCTGTAGTCGGCAGTAGTACGATACCATTCGATGCCGCAATATCTGCGTAGATGTCGGCTCCGCAGGCCCGCAATTATTGATGGCAGGGCGCAGTGGCCACTGTGGCTGTCCCACCCATTGGGGCTGCACTCAGCCGTTTGTGGGCAGCACCGAGAGACCTCCGTTGGCAGCGTCAGTGGGTGGCGTCCCGTATTTTGTCCCTTCCGAATTGCTCTCAAGCTCAGACAGAGAGGAACTGCCTCCTCTTGTGCAGGAATGAGCACGAGTTGGAAGCTGCGAGGAGATCGGAATGTGTAAGTTTTCAAATTGGCAAGCGGAACTACCGACGCTGTGTACAGTGGCAGGCCGTCGGAGAGTGTCCTGCGACCTTCTACAATGGTGCGAATGCGTGAAGCCTTGTCGCAGCTGTCGAACTCCAGACCTGGGACGTACATGTACAGTAGTTGCGTCAGCGAGACTACACAGCATGCCAGTTCACACACTCCACTGAAGCGACAGATTCTCAGTCAGACCTCTGGCACTGGTTGAATGAAGCCGAAGAGTCTTCTGTGGACGCCAGCTTCACAGACGCCGCCTGTCTGGGTGACGGATTCACCGTGACGCGCGCTAATCCAACCTCGGAAGGTTTCAAACGCTGTTCTTATTACCGCTGCACACGAGTGATGTTGGTCTTACTGGTGACGTGGTACTCAGTATACATATTACACAGCTGGTGTGCTGGCGCCGAAATTAGGTAGGTACCTTACCTACTGGTGGGTGACGCATCGATTCTTTGTTATTTCTTGTTTCACCGGAACGCCCAGCTGTTATTCGCTCCACTGATTGCGCCTGCTCTGATGTCCAGTTCAGATCCAAACGAAATATTGGATTTATTGATTGATTACAACGAGGAGCGAACGCAAGTACTGCTTTTAAATTGGTTACTGCGCGCCCTTTGGGCGAGCAAGAGCGCAATTCTCGGCGGTAATTGGACACATGAAGAGAGTAACAACGAACTACACAAAGCATTCTGTGCTTGGCCTTTACGCTCCGTTCGAAACGTTTGGCTGTACGTATGTAACTGTACAGAGGGTCGCAACTATGTACAATGCATCTGCAATGACCGTGTGTGATTGAATGATGGACAGCCAGCCAAGCAATCGCAACACCGCCAATGTCGGATAGCCAATGTCGGAGATTCTCTTTGTGTGTGCTCATACGCGAGGAAATTCATTTCCGTATCGTATTGCTTACTACCTACCTACGCTTAGACCACAAATACCGTCTCGAGCAGATGAATAATCATCAGTCCATGGCAGATTCAGGCACGCACGCCACTGAAGTGACAGACGACAGACTCTCAGTCAAGAACCACTCTGGCAGTGGCTGAAGCCGAAGAACCTGCTGAGGACGCCATTTTTGCAGACGCCTCCTGGTTGGGTGCCTGGATCCACGCCCTTTTCCAGAAGACAGGCCTTCTCCGGAAGGTTTCAACCGTTCTACATACGCAACTGTAGTGGGCAGTAGTGTGATACCAGTTGACGCCCTAATATCCGCGTATACGTCCGCTCCGCAGCCCCGCGATTATTGATGACAGGGCGCAGTGGCCACTGTGGCTGTCCCACCCATTGGGGCTGCACTTCACCGTTTGTGGGCAGCACCGAGAGCCCTCCGTTGGCGGCGTCAGTGGGTGGCGTCCCGTATTTTGTCCCTTCCGAAATTGCCCTCAACCTAAGGCAGAGAATAGCCGCCTCCTCCTCCCGTACAGAAAGCAGCCATAGTTGGAAGCTGCGAGGAGATCGGAATGTGTAAGTTTCCAAATTGGCAAGCGGAACTGCCGACGCTGTGTACAGTGGCAGGCCGTCGGAGAGTGTCCTGCCACCTTTTACAAAGGGGCGAGCGTGTGAAGCCTTGTCGCAGCTGCCGAACTCCAGGCCTGGAACGTACAACAGTTGCGTCGTTACGCTGCAAGACTACACAGCCTGTCAGATTCAAGTCGCCACTGAAGCGACACATTCTCAGTCAGACACACTACTCTGGCACCGGCTGAAGCGGAAGAGCCTTCTGACGCCAGCTTTACAGACGTCGCCTGCTGCGAGACGCATTCACCGTGACGTAAGGTTTCAAGCGCTATTCTTATTACCACTGCGCGGAGTGGTGGTTAGTCCGCTGCTCATTCACTTGTTACCCAGGATAATTACACAACTGGCGTGGGGACACCGACCATGTAAGTATTAGACAGGCACTGGTCGATTCTTTCTTACGATTGGGTCTGAATAAGTGCCCCCAAATTCTGAATGAGTGCCCCAAGTTCCGAATGAGTGCCCCCAAAATTCTGAATGAGTGCCCCCAGGATCCAGAGGCGCGCTACAACTGCCGCCGTGTGAATCACCTGTTGGGCACAGCCGGCCTAAGCAGAGGGTGAAGTACATAGATGGAGGAGTGTTCACACCACTTACCGTTTGCACTAAAACTCGGTCGGCGTCGCGCCTGGCGGGTCTCAGCTGAGGCTTAGCGCGACCACCAACTTCAGGGCGCGTTTCGCGCGCCCTGAAGTCGGTCACCGGTCGCGTTAAGCCTAAGCTTCGACCCGCCAGACTGCGACGCCGACTGACTCTTGTGCACTGTGGGCGCAGGGCGAGCCTGAGCATAGCCTGAATTCAAAGGAAGATCTGGCTTGAAGGTATAGAGAACGACAACGGTATAACGACACTCTCAGACGAGATTCTTGGCCCTCCCGATCCATCCACACCGTGGCTAGATGAAAGACGTGCTCAGAACATTGGGGGCACTCATTCAGAATTTGGGGGCACTCATTCAGATATAGCCCTTTCTTACTTCTTATTTCTCCGGAACTCCCAATTACTGTTATTCGCTACATTGATTACTCCTGCTCTATGATGTGCAGTGCAGATCCAAATGAAAATATGACACATTGATTGATGACAAATCAGCGAACGCACACACTGCTCTAATGGGTTACTGCGCGTCCCTTGGGCGAGCAAGTACGAAATTCTCTGAGGTAATTGGAGGTAACAAAACAGAAGAAGCAACTAAACGAATCAATATGTGCTTGGCCTTTACGCTCCGTTCGAAACGTTTGGCTGTATGTAGCGGTGCAGAGAGTCGCATCTACACAACTCGCTTACCTGCACTGACCGTGTGTGATTGAATGAGCGGAGACTACTACTAGGGTTCCTAACGGGCCTAAAAATCTAGCCCGGCCCGGCCCGTTTTGAAATCTCAAAAGCCCGGCCCGTTTGGAGGGTGCCCATAGGCCCGCCCGGCCCGGCCCGGCCCGCCAGTATTAATAGGCCCGCTCGGCCCGCCCGGGACTATTGGATTGTATGGGGTATTTCAGCGAAATGGGTACAACTAACAAGCTGTGTGTGTAAAAAGTTCAACCTGTGCTTTGTGTCTGTCAAATCTTGGTGAACAGTGTGGACAACTTTGTTCACATCATTAGGCGTATCTGGAGAAATTGTCTTGAGAACGTGCACCATACACCAAGTGCAGCTATTCCCACGACACGGTTGTCTGTACAACTGATCTAAAGCTCAGTGATATCGCCGCATTCCCTATATGTTCTTGAAGAAGAGAGCCGATTTGCGAACGCAAAAGATTGGCTGCTGGCGGGAATCGAACCCGCGACCTACTGGCTTACCGTGCCATGCTCTAACCACTGAGCTACAGCTGCCGCCCAAATCGCGTCGCAAACCGCCCTCTAATACTGCCTGCCCTCGCTGAGATAATAGAGCATTCCGCTCTGTGTGTGGCGAGGTCGCCCTTCCGGCAACTTTCAACTCAACCACGAAGTATTAGCCGATGACAGTGTGGCTCTTTGTCGCACGAGCGCGACTCTTCAGATCTAGCGAGGCATCATTGATCTTGAAGAAGAGAGCCGATTTGCGAACGCAAAAGATTGGCTGCTGGCGGGAATCGAACCCGCGACCTATTCCCTATATGGTATTGGCATGATACGACGCCGTTCATCTGGAGGTCCGACACGTGTAAACTTTGAATGCATCACATCCAACAAAAAAAAACTTGCCAACTATTGCACTGCAGTCGTTCTTTGTCAGAAATTCTTTTTGGCGTACAACTTTTCTATTCTGCTTTCACATTCAGTTATAAACAAAAGTGTAGGCAACTTGTGGAATTGCAAACATTTCTATCAAATATAACACATGCAAAATTTTCTTTTGTTTTGCTAACTACTCGTAGTCTATGCGCTTGCCATTTCATAAGAAATTTTGCCGCTATTCCATTAGACGAAAATGTCGATTTTGACACTTTTTCAATTTCAATTCTAAATATCTCGAAATTGCAATTTTTGAAAATTGTAGAACTATGTCACAAATTCTAATTGGTGCACGGCCTTTCCATTTCTGCATTCACATTCGTCAATAAATGACGTTTTAATTTTGTCAATATATGGAATTTTGACAAATAATCTCGTATTTCCGGTAAATTCCACATTTGCAAAAAAGTTCTTTTGTGGTACAAATTATTCGCGGTCTATGCTCTTTCCATTCCTGAAGAAATTTCGCCGCTACCTCATCAGGCGAAATAGTCGATTCTCGACATTTTTGTATTTTAATTGTGAATATCTCGAAATTTTAATTTCCTACACCTGTAAAACTATCTCACAAATTCTTACTGCCACTAGACCTTTCCATTTCTGCATTTATATTCGTCAATAAATGACGTTCTATTTTTGTCATTTTATGAAATTTTGACAGAAAATCGCGTATTTCTATCAGATTCCACATATCCAAAAATTTCTTTTGTGTTAAATTATCCGCTGTATATGCTCTTTCCATTTCTGAAGAAATTTCGCCGCTAGCTCGTCAGGCGAAAAAGTCGATTTTCAACATTTTCATATTTTAATTGCAAATATCTCGAAAATGCAAAATTAGCAACAGAAACGGACATCGGATCCGTACTCAGCGACCCCGACTCTACTTGACCACATATGTCACATACCTTACTTCGATGCGCGGACGGACAGACAGACAGACAGACAGACAGACAGACAGACAGACAGACAGACACACACACATTGTCATCCGTATATATATGCTGCATCCGGACGGCGCAATCCTCCAGAATGTGCAATATTGCACGATCTGGAGGGGTGCCCCTCCAAACTGTGCAATATGGCGCGTTCTGGAGGGCAGCCCCTCCAGAATGTGCAATCAGCTCCTAGAACGTTGAATTCTTTAACTTTTACGTATAATTCTTTTGCCGGGAAATTGTTTCCTTCCATATCAGGCTATGCTTAGGCTCGCCCTGCGCCCAGAGACGGATCACAAGAGTCTAGTCGGCGTCGCAGTCCGGCGGGTCGAAGCTTAGGCTTAACGCGACCGGTGACCGACTTCAGGGCGCGCGGAGCGCGCCCTGAAGTTGGTGGTCGCGCTAAGCCTCAGTTTTCGACCCGCCAGGCGCGACGTCGACAGAGTTTTAGTGCAAACTGTAAGTGGGATGAAAACTCCTCCATCTAATTCACCTCCTGCTCAGGCCTGCTGAGCCCCGCCGACCAGAGATTGCGCGTTTTGGAGGGGCCGCCCTCCAGAACGCGCCATATTGCGTAGAATGGAGGGAAACCCTCCATATTGCGCAATCTGGCTGGATTGCGGAAAGTGGATGCAACATATACACCTCGCCGCGCTGAGGCGCGGCGAAAAAATTGAATTGCTCGAGCTACACGTCGAATTGTTTCATGCGGTCTTTTGCACCAGATAGAGGAGACGTTGATGTATTATATGTAGAAGAATTCTTCCGCAACAGGACCTACTTTGCTGAATACTCGTGGAAAAGGCCAGAAAAGTCAGCAAACGCGCCGAAATATGGCTTTCTGTTTGACAGGAGCGCAAATTCGCCAGGACCGACGCAGTTAACTGATATTCTTACACAGAATATGCCACGGTTTTCTCACCCTTATTCAAAAGACCGCGTGGAAAAATTTGTAGTCCAGCTCGAATAATTTGATTGCAAAGTTGGATCCGCTTCACTACAACACCCGTTACGTCATGCATGCAATTGCGATCAGAATACAGAGCACATTTGTCTTTGCACAAACCACAACGTACTGGTCTAAATTAAGTTTATTTTCTAGACAATAAGTGCATAATAACTATGAGTTATTCAAATTCCCGCCGGAGGCAGAAATTTTTAGCATTGGACACGCCCCTTCTCTACTACGACAACGGACTATACTGAAGCGCTGCACTGGGAAAGGGGCCAAGCCAAGCCATCGCAACACCGTCTAACTCAGTTCCTAAACCGATACAGTGCATAAAGTGCTGATAGCCAATACCGGAAATTATGGTTGCGTAAGCAAGGAAATTCATTTGCGTTTCGCATTGTGTACTACCTACATACGCTCAGACCACAACTACCGTCTCGAGCAGATGAATAATCATCAGTCCATGGCACATTCAGGCACGCGCGCCACTGAAGTGACAGACGACAGACTCTCAGTCAACGACCACTCTGGCAGTGGACATATGCCGTCTCCGGAAGGTTTCAACTGTTCTACATACGAAGCTGTAGTGGGCAGTAGTACGATACCATTTGATGCCCTAATATCCGCGTAGGTAGATGTCCGCTCCGCAGCCTCACGATTGTTGATTGAAGGCGCGCAGTGGCCACTGTGGCTGTCCCACCCATTGTGGCTGCACTCCGCCGTTGGTGGACAGCACCGAGAGACCTCCGTTGGCGGTGTCAGTGGGTGCGTCCTGTATTTCGTCCCTTCCGAAATTGCCGTCAACCTAAGGCAGAGAATAACCGCCTCCTCCTCCCGTACAGGAAGCAGCCATATGTAGTTGGAAGCTGCGAGAAGGAGGGATGTGTTGCAAGTTTCCGCCGCTGTATTTCAAATTGGCACACGCGGAACTGCCGACGGTGTGTGCAGCGGCAGGCCGTCGGAGAGTATCCTTCGACGTTGCCAATGTTGCGAATGCGCGAAGCCTTGTCGCAGCTGTCGAACTCCCAGGCCTGGGACGTACAGTAGTTGCGTCAGCGAGGCTACGTGCGAGACTACACAGCATGTCAGATTCACACACGCCATTGAAGCGACGGATTCTCAGTCAAACCTCTGGCACTGGCTGACGACGAAGAGCCTTCAGTGGGCCTCAACTTTGCCGATGCCGCCTGTCTGTGTGACTGATTCGCCGTGACGTGCGTCAATCCACCTTTGGAAGGTTTCAAACGCTGCTCTTATTACCGCTGCACACGAAAGGTGTTGGTCTGCTGCTGAATGACGTGGTACTCACTATATTACACAGCTGGTGTGCTGGCGCCAAAATTAATTAGGTATCTATTGGTGGGTGATTCTTTGTTAATTCTTGTTTCACCGGAACGCCCATCTGTTATTCGCTCCACTGATTACGCCTGCTCTGATGTCCAGTTCAGATCCAAACGAAACATTGGATTTATTGATTGATGACAACGAGGAGCGAACGCAAGTACTGCTTAAATTGGTTACTGCGCGTCCTTTGGGCGAGCAAAAACGTAATTCTCGGCAGCAATTGGACACACGAAGAGACTAACAACACAAAGCATTCAGTGCTTGGCCTTTACGCTCCGCTCGAAACGTTTGGCTGTACGTATGTAGCGGTAGAGAGGGTCGCATCTATGTACAATGCGTATTTACCTGCCAGACCGTGTGTGATTGAATGATGGACAGCCAGCCAAGCAATCGCAAGACCGCCAATGTCGGATGGCCAATGTCGGAAATTCTCTTTGTGTGTGCGCATACGCGAGGAAACTCATTTCCGTATCGTATTGCTTACTACCTACGCTTAGACCACAAATACCTTCTCGAGCAGATGAATAATCATCAGCCCATTTCAGATTCAGGCACGCACGCCACTGAAGTGACAGATAACAGACTCTCAGTCAAGAACCACTCTGGCAGTGGCTGAATCCGAAGATCCTCCTGAGGACGCCATATTTGCAGACGCCGCTTGGCTGGGTGGCTGGATCCACGCCCTTATTCAGTGGGGCAGGCCTTCTCCGGAAGGTTTCAACCGTTCTACATACGTGGCTGTAGTGGGCAGTAGTGGTGGCAGCTTGAAACTAAGTAAGTACTTACTTGGTTTTACTTAGTTATTTTGGAACTGAGTACTTAGTTTCTTACTTACTTAGTTTTATTTTTGGGAAACTAAGTATACTTACTCGCACTCATACTTAGTTTTTCAGGCCCGTACTTAGTTTTGCAAAATTTACTAAGTACTCTTTCGTACTTACTCAGTTTTACTCAGTTTTAAATAACTAAGTATGAATCTAAGTAAACCAAATTCTTGACATTTTGGCCTATTTTAACGCTGTATAATCGCGTATTGCCCAGTTTGTTCTGGGTTTTCTTCGATGAGCTACCTACTCAAAGAATGTCAACACTGCAAAATAATTTTGTCTTGGAGACCATTTTGGGCCTTGGTAACTTCGAGTTAACAATATGCCACCATTTACAAGGTGAGATTTACCTCAATTTTCGTTTGTTTGCTTACTCAGTTTACTTACTTAGTTTACTTAGAATTTTCGAGTACTTACTTAGTTTTGTTAGAAACTAAGTAAGTACGCTTTACTTACTTAGTTTTACTTAGTTTTCTGATAAACTAAGTACTTACTTAGTTACTTACTTAGTTTTATTTTTGGAAAATTGCCACCACTAGTGGGCAGTAGTGCGATACCAATTGAAGCCTTGATATCTGCGTAGATGTCAGCTCCGCTGTCCCGCAATTGTTGATTAAAGGCGCGCAGTGGCCACTGTGGCTGTCCCACCCATTGTGGCTGCACTCCGCCGTTTGTGGGCAGCACCGAGATACCTCCGTTGGCGGCGGCAGTGGGTGGCGTCCCGTATTTCGTCCCTTCCGAAATTGCTCTCAACCTAAGGCAGAGAATAACTGCCTCCTCCTCCCGTACAGGAAGCAGCCAGAGTTGGAAGCTGCGAGGAGGCGGGCGGGAATGTGTTGCAAGTTCCCGCCGCTGTATTTCAAATTGGCACACGTGGAACTGCCGACGGTGTGAGCAGTGGCAGGCCGTCAGAGAGTATCCTTCGACGTTGCCAATGGGGCGAATGCGTGAAGCCTTGTCGCAGTTGTCGAACTCCAGGCCTGGGAGTGGGACGTACAGTAGTTGCGTCAGACTACCTACGCTGCGAGACTACACAGCATGCTAGATTCACACACTCCACTGAAGCGACAGATTCTCAGTCAGACCTCTGGCACTGGTTGAATGAAGCCGAAGAGTCTTCTGTGGACGCCAGCTTCACAGACGCCGCCTGTCTGGGTGACGGATTCACCGTGACGCGCGCTAATCCAACCTCGGAAGGTTTCAAACGCTGTTCTTATCACCACTGCACAGTGTTGTGGTTGGTTAGTCTGCTACTAATTGACTTGTTACTCAGCACAATACACAGCTGGCGTGTTGAAAGTGACACCGACCATGTATGGTAAGTATGTATTTGTAGGTAGGTACTGGTGGGTCACGCACCGCTTTACATTACGATGCTTTATCGCATTGGGTTACTTTTCGCTCCGCTGATTACGTCTGCTCTATTATGGTGCAATGCAGATCCAAACGAAACATTGGATCCATTGATTGATGATTGATGATGGAGCGAACGCAAGCACTGCATAAATTGGGAATTGCGCGTCCTCGCGAGTACAGTAGCATCACGGCGAGCACTAACGAAATTTTCGAGGATAATTGGGCACGGGCAAAGGACAACAACCAACTACTCAAACCAATATGTGCTTGGCCTTTACGCTCCGTTCGAAACGTTTGGCTGTATGTAGCGGTGCAGAGTGTCGCATCTACAAAACTCACTTACCTGCTATGGCAGTGTGTGATTGAATGAGTGGACTCGTCCCTCGTCCACCACGACTACGGACTGTACTGTAGCGCTCCCCTGGGAAAAGGGCCAAGCCAAGCAGTCGCAGCACCGTCAAATTCAGTTCCTAAACCGATACAGTGCTAATTACTGATAGCCAACATTGGAAATTCGGTTTGCGTCTGCGTATCGCAGTACGCAATGATCCATTATACGCAATACGTAATCAAAGACGTAATACGCGTCTTGCGCAATGGAATTCAGTTGCGTATCGCATTGCGTACTATTTTTCTCGAGCAGATGAGAAAGGGCGGACGAACGGATCTCGACGGACCAGATGATGGAACGGAATACGGAAGCTGTCGTTTCAGCGATCGCGGCAAACGGTCGGTTTACCGAGAACCCACATATTGACTTTTTGGCACTCCGCCGCTTGAAAAGCGAAGGAGTGCTATAGGAGCGGTAAAGCCTACAGTTAACATAACCAGAGCTAGCGCTCGCTACGAAGCACCTAGGGAGCCAAATTTTTTTTAAAAGATAGCTTATGACGACGCGCAGCGTGCTCGGGGGGTGAAAAAATTTCGGTGGTGGAAAAATTTTGCGAAAATTCAAAAATTCAAATTTTCCGGTTCAAATAAAAAAAAGCACGCCATAACTGTCGCAAAAGTGGGTCGATTTTGTTGATTTTTGGATATGTTGTAGGCCCTTGGATGCTCTTCAGAGCAAAACCGGAACGGGCTTCCTAGGTGGTCCGACGCGGGAGTACTGTAGAAATTTCAAAATTTTTAATTTTTTCCGACATTTAAAAAATCATAACTCGAGTTTTCGACGGTGGATCCTCGCCAATTTAATTTCTGACCTGGACACTTATATTACCTTTCATTCGACACCAAAACCGCCGAGATCAGTTTTGTCGTTCTTCAGATACGCTGTGCCAAATGTCCCGGGTCCCGAGCGGAAAATTCGGATTTTCGACTTTGAGTGGATTTTTGGGCTGTAAAGCGTGCCTTTAGGGGCAAATTGACAATTGCAACGTGTTCAGCGTCGAAAGTTGGTCTAGACGAAGTGTCTTGGCCATTTTGAGGTACCGTATCCCGGCCGCGCCGAATTTTTGAATCCCAGGGCCAAGTTTTCGAAATTGAGTTTTCACTTGTTTCGGGGGTTTTCGTCTACGTTGAACACGAATCCGGTGTTTGTTTTGCGATTTTGAACGCCTTTACCCTGCTTTCGGCACCCGGCCGGCCAAAAATTGGGTCCCTGGGTCAAATTTTCGAAATTGCGTTGACAGTTGTGTGTGACTTGTGTCTGGGCTTTCTGACGCCGCAAAACGCGAATCCGTCGTTTGTTTTGGCGATTTGCGGTGCATTTAGCCTGATTTTGGCCGTATACTCACGCTCCATAGAATTTTGCGAAATTCCGAAAATACCGTCCGCCATTGACTTTGCTGCGCCTACAGTACGCCGTCCATATAAGACGCGCTGAGAAAGGCGTCTACGCACGCGCAATCGAACCGAGTTATAGGAGGATCGTACTGTAGCACCGACGCCATCCACCCCAGCAGGGGAGCCCCCGCTGTGTAGCGTAGATAAGGCGCACCTGTATAATTGGGGCGCCGCTGGCATTCTACATTGTGAGTGGGTATAGACAGTCCAGTCAGCGGTCAGTACAGCCTGCGCTCATCGTCGTCAGTACAGCCTGCTCCAACGCGTCACTTGCCCCACATCGGCTTCTAGGTGTATGGCATCTGCTTAGGCCCACCCCGGGCTATGGACCCGTTCTACACTGAAGAAATTGGGAACAAACAAATTTAACGGGAATGCAACACTTGTTGGAGTTTCTGTGCCCCCGTCTGCTAAAACAATCACGCGGAGTGCCTATCTGACACTCAAGGAGTGTCACGTATCACTTGTTTGCCTGCAATAATGGCGAAGATTTCAATGAGGGTAGCCCATTAACGGCCGTCCCGCTACTGGCTCTGGCGATGGCACTGTCAGTCGCTCTCGTGACTGTCGTTGTAAAGCGACGCCGAACGGGAAAAGTGAAAGACAACGGTGATTACGGTAGCTTCTAGAGCTTTCGATTCTGTTTGCAGCATCAGAGATTCAATGGGACACATTTCTGCGACTGCAGTCGCGACGCGACACTTGCAGCACTTGGTCATCAGTTACACAGAAGTGTATGCTATCCGTCACAACTTCGGAAGCTCAATGCAAATTTGCCCGACTCAGACTTGACGACCACAACCGCAGTCCACTCTCTACAAGATAAAATCATCATTTGTGTTCAAGCTAATGTAGCCGCGTCGAAACATTCCAACCCCTGATCATTGCCAATCCACCACTTGTGATGGCGTAGCAGTTCTCTTTCGCCGCTGTAGAATTGGACTGGGGTGGCGGGATGGACCACCTTAGATGTCACAAATAACCGGCAGTCCCACATATAAATCGGCACAATCGCATATATATCGGTTCTAGCGCATATAAATCGTGCGTGGCTGTCACATATAATCGGCCGTTCAGCGTGACTGTTCCTCTGCTTACAGAGAATCGCCAGGCACATGAACTAGAGTGTTGGTGTCAGCAAACAAGCGTTCGTGTGCGCATGATGACGGCAGAATCCGTCTTCGACGTGAAGCTTGCAGCAAGCGCTAGCAGGGAAGGGGCACAGCCGGCCCTCACAGGTGGGTGGGGGGGGGGGGGGGGGGAGTAAACCATCGCACCATCCTCGCCCTCCCCAACCCCCTCCGCTGGTGTCCCGACAGAGGAGCGACGACAAAGGAGCGATGCGACGAAGGGGCGACACGACCAAAGAGCGACGGACAAAGGAGCGACAAGTTCACTTTTGATTTGCGATCCTATTTTACAAGTTTTAGCGCTCAGAGCCCGTTGAACAGCAACGAGCAATGCTCCGTCGATCTATTCTTAAATATTTTTGTCTTGTGTCGTTAAGATATATTTTGAAAGTTATATTTATAGTTATCTAAATTGCTAAAATTTTGACGGTCCAACTTGAATTATCAAACATTTCGGCGCCAATAACGATAAGATTGATCCAAATCTCTTCCTTCAGTTGCCGCGCTTAACTAAATTAATGCAACTGCTATACATTTGTAGGTCAATTCAATCAGAAATTCGAAATACATTTGCAAGGATTCAGGAACCGAAGTAAATGCAGCTAGGTGGGTAGACGTTGAGTTGACCGGTTCTGAGCGTCAAAACTTGTCAAATAAGCCAATGAATCGAAAGTGAAGTTGTCGCCCCTTTGTCGCGTCGCTCCTTTATCGCCGCTCCTCTGTCTGTCGCTCCTCTGTCGGTAAACCCCTCCGCCTCCCCCCCCCCCCCCCCCCGAGACGATAAGCTGTGGAGAATTTTTGCTGCTGCAGTAATAATGTTCGCTTGTGACGGTCCACATGTTATCCTGTAGTAATACACTGTTGCAAAGCCCCAGTTTACAATCGCACAGTGAAACTTGGACTGAAACTTGTCTTTCTAGGTGGAGCACAGCACGCACCTATGTAAACTCTATCCTTCAGTCG
Organism: Linhomoeus sp. GSCO2_2; assembly: GCA_030248115.1. Classification (NCBI taxonomy): domain Eukaryota; kingdom Metazoa; phylum Nematoda; class Chromadorea; order Monhysterida; family Linhomoeidae; genus Linhomoeus; species Linhomoeus sp. GSCO2_2. The sequence goes on along the minus strand of JASAMZ010004277.1, from coordinate 12,386 downwards.
CTCCTTTTGCAATCGGCGCGCTCTTGGCGCAGTTCCGTCAGCGCTGCGCGTAGGTTTGCGTGCTTCGGAAACGATTGTCGCTCGACGCGTTGTGTAATACGACAAAGCATGACGACGACGTCTGCAAGACAGAGTGAGGCGCGCAGACGAGTGGCACGCCTACAAAACAGCGCTCCATAAAGTATGGGACCACAAATCGTCTTTTTCATAACGATCCTTCTTGTACAAAAGGCGGGATCCAAAATTCTCCCAGCGGGAGAGCCGTTCGCCAACTGGGAGTTCAGCTGCAAGGGAGTTGGGGCGTTCGCGGGATGGGCCACCAGACTGGTGGAGGATCCCTTTCGGAGCGTCGACTTCAAGGCCACAGCCTTCTGCAGAGGCCTCTACCTCAGAGGCAACCCTTCAGTGGTTGGTTGCCGTGTTGTTTTCGTTAGCGGATCGCTTTGCGGCAAGCGCAGCATGCATAGTAGTAACAGAAGCAAATAGACAGCAGCTTTGCAACTATAACCGGCTAAAATATCAAAGCTGAAACATTTTTCTCTACTGGGGCGTCAGGAATATGAATTCGTATTGCGAATGCGCAGTACCTACCACGCTAAGACAGGCGTTACGCTGTACTGTTGCCGTGCTTAATGCACTTGCCCTGATTTGTAAGCTGTCATAGAAACCGCAACCAGTGGTTGCGTTACAGAATACTTGAGAGGGAGAGGAAATTTTGCGTTCATCAAAATTTTTTTCCAATAGCAAAGTCTCTCGATTCGTCAGCAGCATAGTACGGGGGTATGTATGATCGTTCAGAGTGGGCAGGAGGCCAGCTGCTACCAGGCGCAGGAGTTCACTCTATCCGATACCGAAGTGGCCTGGAAGAACTACCGCTTCAACTGCCGATTCGGCGACTACATCCAGGGCATCAGAAGCAACTGGAGACCTGACGTCAAGAAGAGAACGTTAGTGTTTCTTTCTTGCGGTCATTTAGTGCGTCATTTCTGCATGCTCGTCTGTGTGCTCTGCAGTCTGCAGCTGACCTGTTGCCCCGTGGAGAAAGGCGTGTTCGTGGACAAGCGCATGGGCTGCCACAGCGTGGGGCCATTCAAGCTGCTGGAGCAGAGGACCGCCTACATGAAGAATCCCTACCATCCCGTGGAGGGCTGCCCCAGCGACGCCTTCAATGGAGTCGAGAACTCGTGAGCGGCTGCGTGAAAGAGTGATTGCGTGAAAGAGGAAATACTAACAACTCACATCAGGCCTGATTAATCCCAATATATCATCCGGTTGAAACACTCAACCAACCCCAACTCTGTGGATAGGTCTAAACGCGTCGCTGATGTTTGAACTGTTGTTGATGATGTACGTATCTTCAGAGCGCACGGGCTGGCCTTCCGCTACTGCCCTTTCCGACTTCGGGGAGGCGACTACAACACCAAGGGTCAGTGATGACGATGATCGGCGCTGGTACTGTAGTACAGTGTGCTCGCTCCATTCAGTGTGTCGCGAACTGAAGACGACGGCCATGCAGTCGCACGTCAAGTTCGACCGCAGTGAAAGCATCGCGTCGCGCGACGGCGGCGTCTCCTTCTTCAACCACTTCCCTTCCTCCACCAGCAGAAGGAAGAAGCGTCAATCGGAGACGGCTGGACCCTCAACAGAGCAAGTCATACGCTCCTTCATTATCGACGTTGGGTGAGTTGAGCGGGTACTGGGTCATTCTGGCCACACGGACATTGTGGCCACACGGGTGTGTCATTCTGGCCAAAGGCCATATTGGCCACTCGCTGCGTCATTATGGCCACACTTTGAGACCAACATCAACAGGGCCTCGTGTGTGTACTATTGAACTCGCAATCCCGCCGCAATCCACAGCCAAGCTTCAAGCACAGCAGCTTGGCGACTGGCCAAATTCGAACTACTCTACCCGTTGTAGTGAACGAGTCCGCCCTTACTGAATAAGCTACAGCACGGAATAAGCGAGTTGTGCATTGGAGGCACATTTGTCCAGAATGACACACCGTGTGGCCTTAATGACGCAGCTTGTGGCCATAGTTACGCACCGTTTGGCCATAATGACGCACATGTGTGGCCATAATGTCCATGTGGCCAGAATGACCGTGTGGCCAGAATGGCACAGAATCGTTGAGCGCCACGTATACCCAAGCTAAGCCGTGCATAATGCTTCACAGCTTCTATATGTAGCGGCCAGAGTTGTGTGGTGTATTAGTCTTGGGAGCATGGAAACCATACAGTATTTCACTCTGGCAGTCTTGCCAGCTTGCTGATCACATATACATGCAGTAATTGACTGAACTGCACTGTAACGGATACTTCATCTGGCATCCGGTTTCAGGCCCGACTCCAAGCTGACGGTGACTGGGGAAGTCGGGCCCTGGAGAGTTGGCGGCGGCGGAAGCGCCGTGCCTCCCAGCAAACCCAAGAAGATCATCAAGGTGGTGATCCCCGACTCCAAAGTACCCGAGCTCCAGGATAATGAGTGGAGTCGACCGAAGAGCGACTATCGATTCGACTGCGGCTACTTCCGCGCCGTCGGACAGATTGGTACCCGACTGCTGGCGGCGGCCGACGGCAACATACAGGACGTCGCCTACCGTTACACCTGCAAGGACGTCATCTCTGACCCCCAGAGCGCCATCAAGGTAGAGTCTAAGACGAAAAGGTGGGATGGAGTTTTGGAATCGGCTGATTCAGTATGGGCAACACGTTTCACTAACTCCATATAAAAGCTGCTCGCTGTTACGGTGTGACGATTTGTGACGATATGGACGCGTTGCCATGTTGCTCAAACGTGCTGTGGTACAGTATGTTCACCACAGTCGTTTGCTTCTTTCATTCCACGTTGGTTTATGCCGGTAGGCCCTCGTATTTCACTCTCTTGCGATTCTGTCAGCCACCCACTCAGTTCAGATCCGAATCACGCGTCTGCAGAAGGCCATCGGATTGGGGCCTACATGCGACGTGGACAACGGCGAGGTGGTCCAGGGCGTCATCGGCCTCTACCAAGAGAACGACCGCTAGTAAATACTTCCATACACTTGCTGTTGATACTGTAAAAGTACAGGATTGCTCTGCCTATATTCAGTCTGTCCTACATCTGCGCGCGTGGGTCGAACGCCGTGGCCCTCGAGGTGGACAGTCAGTCGAGTAGTCTCAGCACAGTCGATAAAACCTTCGCTACGGAAGGGGACGACGTCGTCACAGCCCTCTCCATCATTGAGGGGTTAGCTGTTGTGTTGCGATGATAGTGTAGCGACTGGACTGGTCGGTGACCTCTGTAAAGATCCAACCTTGTACCATGCACGGATCTAGGATTTCTCTGTAGGGGGAATGGGGGGGGGGGGGGGGTGCAAATGTATATGTCACAGGCCATGGCCGTCTAGACGGGCATCGCCTGATGCGCCAGTCAATCCTCGTCTAGACGGCCATCGCCTGGTCGATCAGGCCGCGGCCGTCTTTTCGAGCAGAAGACTTCCATGGCCTGATGCGTCAGGCCATGGCCGTCTTTCTCTTTCTCTGTTAGGTTCCGACATATTGCTTCCAGTTCAGGCTACGCTTAGGCTCGCCCTGCGCCCACCATGCACAAGAGTCAGTAATCGTCGCAGTCTGGCGGGTCGAAACTTAGGCTTAACGCGACCGATGACCGACTTCAGAGCGCGCGGAGCGCGCCCTGAAGTTGGTGGTCGCGCGAAGCCGCAGTTGAGACCCGCCAGGCGCGACGTCGACAGAGTGTATTAGTGCAAACTGTGAGTGGGGTGATCACTCCTCCATCTACTTCACCTCCTGCTTAGGTCTGCTGTGCCCCTTCCCTGCTAGCGCTTGTATCAGTTGACACATTTGACTCCCCCCCCCCCCCTCCCCCCTCCCCCCCCCCCTGGATCCGTGCCTGCCGTGTACAATATCCGATCCAAGCGAGCCTCCAGTGGCACTTCAGGGAGGACCAGCTGGTGGGTGAGGTGGAGACGGCGTCCTTCGTCTTCGTCGAGCAGGCAGCCTTCACAGAGTCCACACAGAAGGACGACACCACCAATCACGAATTTCCAATTGATCCAGAGACAGGCCTGAGAACTGATGGCGTCTCCCCGAAGGGCCCAACCAAAGCGACCACGCCCCCTGCTGTGACTGCTGATGACGACGTGGTCCGCGGAGACGGTACGTTTGCTTGGGAAGCAGTTTAGTGGAAGAACTGGAGGACATCACTTGAGTGAAACGAAACGATGGTGAGTACTGTGTAAGGTTCTGTAGAGGTTGAGAAGATACGACCATATCCGCTCAAAGCAATTGCGCGGCGGTTCTTATACTGCCTGTGAAACCCGTTCGAGTTGCCAGGCGTCTTGCAGACGAGTGGTGCGAGGGCGGCGTCAAGTGGCGTTGGCTGGGACCAGAGAACTGTAACGGAGGCGGCGGCGGTCCCAACGGGAAGTGCGACGCCGCCTGTCGAGCATGGAAGCCGGGAAGCGACTTCGGCGCCTTTGAATCGGCCCTCTGCGACCTGCGGGGCGCCCAGATGAGCTGCCTGTGCCAATTCAGTGCGTCAACGGGGCAACGCACTCTTGTACATTTGCACCTCTCACATCTAATAAACGCACTGACAGTTGACGCTTCAGGGAATCCGCAGGGTAACTGCGCCTTCGGCCACATTCCGCCCGAAGGCTGCGTCTGCCTCTGCAATCGCGTCTGCGCCCAGTACGCCCTCCCTAGACCAACTCCAAGTGAGTGTAGGCGCCTAGGATTGAGTGAGTGGATACCATGCCATTACACCTCCAGCTCCAGTGAGTGACTTTGTCCGCAACTCAGAGCCCTCGCAGCCGACCCCGGCCCCCTGTGGCGAGGGCATCGCCTACAAGTGGCTGGAGGAGCAGCAGAGCGCTTGTCCCAACAATTGTCTGGCCGCATGCGAAAGTTGGGGGCCTGGGGTGACCTTTGGTCTTCTCAGCTTGGCCCAATGCAGAGACAATCCTGGAAGGGCCGGCGTTAAGACTTGCTACTGCGAGTATGGTGAGTATCACGAAAGAATGGAACTCCTACACTGGTACACCAGTATGTAGAACGGTTGAAACCTTCCAGAGAAGGCTTGTCCATTGGAAGAGGGCGTGGATCAAGCCACCCAGCCAGGCGGCGTGTGCAAAGATGGCGTCCTCAGCAGGATCTTCGGCTTCAGCCACTGCCAGAGTGGTAAGTCCTTGACTTAGAATCTGTCGCTTCAGTGGCGTGCGTGCCTGGATCTGCCATGGACTGTTGCAGGGGCGCCCGCCTGCGAGTCTCGCTGTCGCAGCTACGTCCCAGGCCTGAAGTTCGGCAGCTTCGCCAAGGCTTCATGCGCCCCAGTGGCAGCGTCGAAGGACACTCGGCCGGCCTGCCATTGCACATACTGTGGGCAGTGTTGCCATCTTCCACTTTGTCACAGTTCAACTCTACTTCCACATTTTTTCAGCTTCCAAGTCGGGATCTTGCACGAGGGGCGGGGGTTCCTCTCTGTCTGAGGTGGAGGGCAGTTTCGGAAGGGCCAAAATACGCGACAGACGCCAGGCGACGCCACCCACTGACGCTGCCAGCGGAGGTCTATCTGTGCTGCCCACCAACGGCGGAGTGCAGCCACAATGGGTGGTACAGCCACAGCAACCGCTGCGCGCCTGCCCTCCGCAGCTGTGCAACTGCGGCCCGGTGAGCTCATTTATGCGATAGACGAGCCTGGTCCAGCCACTCCATATCATAAGCGCAAAGTTATAAACCAAGCGCGAAACATGTAAGGCCATAAGGTTCCGCGCCACGTCGTCGTCTTGAAACTGGCCTGTGTTACTACAGTAGCTGGCCTGTTTGTGAAACGTGTCTCAACGACCAGCCTTCTTATGTACAATGTATGTTTAAAGGTGTGCGAGGACTGGGATCCCAATCGACCCCTGTACGGCAGTCGAACTGGCAGTGGGGCGCGCTTCGAGAGACTGGACGGCTCCTTTGGTTCCGTCGTCGCCCGACGCACTCCTTGATTCACTGTTGATGATGTTGAGTAATTGTAACAGTAGTGCTATTGTACTATTTTGCTATGGAGGTGGAAAGACCGTGATGAAGGAAAGAGAATGAGCCGTGCAGTGGAACGAGTTGAGTTGGCGTGTTGCTATCCGGCTTCTTTGATGCACGATCTTCGCTGCGAGCCGTCGTCCCAATTGCTGTCGGTTTCCTGCACAAAATCTCCCTCATCGCAGTTGAAGCGTCCTCACCCGCGACGCTGTCAAAGGAGATCGTGAAGAACGGAAGCAGAATGTTGCAGTGACAGCATAACAAAGCTATGGCACTACCAAGCATCGTTCTAAGGGTCTAGCCCTTCTCCAATTTTAACCAACCCACTCTCTGACTCCATCCATGCCGAACCGTGACGACTTCGGAGTGAGCGCAGCCTTCGCTCTCCTCCACCTGAAAGGAACTCGTTCTTCCGCAGAGTTGGAAAAGCCGTTGGCCGACGGCTCTTCAAGCGCTTGATGGAGTGAAGTGAATCGTTTGCGTGTTACCGTTAGAGGAAAAGCTGACGCTTCGCTGGGTATCGCTGCCAGCGTTCAATGGATTTCAGAGTGTCTACTGAAGAAAGATGTGGCATGCATGTACACAAGTTCACATTGACCTCCGCGTTGTCAGTCTCAATTTGGACCGCTACTGAAACGTTTCCACGCGCACTTCTGCGTCCAAATCTTTGCAGCCTTCAGCTGACATGCTGTCCAGTTGAGAAGGGCGTGTTGGTGGACAAGCGCATGGGCCATTGGGCTGCCACAGCGTGGGTCCTTTCCAACTGCTGGAGCAGACCAGGCAAGTCGTCCGGGGGACGCAGTATACTCCACAAATTTGAACTCCTACGCACGGTGACTCCTCTGCTGTTGTGGCCTCCTGGCACCCCCAATCGCAAAAGCATTGCTGAGTGCGTGATCTACATACTAAAATACCCCAGATTCGACATACAACACCCCTAGTTGCCTATAGACTCCAGGAACCGAAATTTTTCACTTGGGGTGCGGTATCATGCCAATTCATCGTAGGTACGTTCAAACATCATCTAAACACTGAACGGATGCCAAATTCGTAATCAGCGCCCCCGAAAACCCCGAAATCGAGTATAATATCGTAAAAGTGGACCCGACACCCACAATTCAAACGGACGCGGCAGGGATACTGTAGCTTCGAAAATTTTTCCAAAACACTTTTCTAGACCAGATTTAAGCGTAGAATCGTTTGAAACCACGTTTGGAACGATTCGGCGACGCATTCGAGCGCTCTAGGCGCCGAAACGCGAAAATCGCAAAATTCGACCCCGGAGTCGAAAAAGTCGCAGTGTAAGAAAGTTTTTTGTGTTTCGACCGATTTTCTCCGTTCATAGCTCATTCGATAGAGGACATCTGGGAAGGAGCAACAAGAGTAGTCTCGCCGCTCTAGCTGCTACCTAGCTCGCACAGCAGCCCGTCAAAGTTGACCCGGGGCCGAAAATCGCGAATTTTTCAAATTTGGCGCCAAAATGGGTCCCGCAGCGATCCAATTCTTTTTTTCCGTGTTCGGCACTATCGAGGGCTACAACATATCAAAAGATAGTGTTATACCATTATATGCAACTTCTTCGAGTTCTACCTTGTTTAACCCATTTTTCAGTACTTTGAAAATTTAAATTTTTGAATTTCCCGCCAACGGGGTCCCGCAGCGTGACCCCATATGCCGTGCACGCTACCCACCCATTAGGCCTACCCAACGCAAAAGACCGTTTGGAAATCGGCCGCTTCACGCGCGAACGCCGTTGACTCAACCTTTCTGCGTTTCGCGCACAAACGCTATATACTCCACACTTTTTGTGGAGTATAAAAACCGCTGCCACCCCGTGGAGTGCGTCCCACCGACGCCTTCAACAGAGTCGAGAACTGTAAATTCTGTGAGTTACTGTGCAATACAACCCACGCGAAGCTCGAGCCTAGTCAAAGCAGATCAAGTGAAAGACAATGGCTGACCAACAGTAATGAACCATTCCCGAATACATACATCAATCTGTAGAAACATTTTCTCGCTTGATCGAGAACAATTGGCGGCGTATCCGCAATTAACTCGTGGTGATAATGATAGATCTTCAGAGCGCATGGAGTGACCTTCCACTACTGCCTCTCCCGACCTGTGAGTTCGTGGCGGCGACAACAACACTCAGAGTTGGTCCACAGCTGCGTTTGAACCACGCTCGATACGTATTGGTCAGCAGTGGTACTGTAGGCCGATGTGCTCTCTCGCTTCACAATGTGTCGCGCGCTGAAGGCGACAGGCATGCAGTCGCACGTAAAGTTCGACCGCAGCGAGAGCATCGCATCGAGGGACGTCGGCGTCTCCTTCTTTCACCACTTCGCTTCCTCCACCAGCAGAAGAAAGAAGGTGGAGGCTTTGGGGGGGGGGGGGGGGGAGGCTCAACAGAATCAGTCATCCGCTTCTTCATCATTGACGTTGGGTGAGTTGCACGTAACGCATAAGCTTGGAGACGCGGAGCATCGAACAATCGTAGCAGTCCATATTCGAGTAGCGTAGCGGCTCTAGCTTCAACAGCGTTGCACTGCGACTATAAGTAGCGGTCAGAGTTGTGAAATGTGTTCCGCCATTGGGGCGAGTAAACCATACTGTCTTGCATTCTCCAAAGTAGGGCGACGTGGCGGAAAATCTACACATATAGTACGCAATCAGAGAAGCCATCGCGTACTAATCCCGGCCCGTTTGCAGTCTGAATCGCTGCCAAGCTGACCCCATACACTATTTGTTGATAATAGTGCCGCATGAGCTGTAACTGCTACTTCATCAGGCATCCGTTGTAATGAATTTTAGGCCGGACTCCAAGCTGACGGGGACCGGGGAAGTGGGGCCCCGGAAAGTTGGCGGAAGCGGAAGTGCCGTAGCTCCCAACAAACTGAAGAGGATCATCAAAGTCTGTCTTCCCCGGAATACAGTACCCGAGCTCCAGGATAATGAGTGGAGTCGACCGAAGAGCGACGTATCGATTCGACTGCGGCTACTTCCGCGCCGTTTAAGAGATCGGCACCCGACTATTGGCGGCGGCCGACCGCCACATACACGACGTCGCCTACTGCTATACATGCAAGGACGTCATTGGCCATCCGCAGAGCGCCATCCAGGTGGGTACAGTGGCAGAGGAGTGTGTGTGTGTGTGGAATGGGTTGCATCGCTGTGGTCAGTCAATCGCTTTGTAGAGAGGGCTAAATCTGAACGAGTCCACCCCTTTTACTGAACGAGTCCACCCCAAAATTTCTGAACGAGTCCACCCCAAAATTACTGAACGAGTCCACCCCAAATTGCTGAACGAGTCCACCCCCTTTGCCGGCATCAGTGTAATGACCGTCTTTCTTGTTTCTTTACATTTCTTTCGTGCACACAGTGGCGTAGCCAGGGGGGAGCAATCGGGGCAAATGTCCCCCCCAGATGCCAGCTTTGCCCCCCCCCCAGATGGCCAGCAAGAGAAAAAATGTTTGCCTGTGGCGCTAGAAATAGTAAAAATTTTCGCCTGCGGCGCTATAAATAACAAAAATTTTTGCCTGCGGCGCTATAAATAGTCAACATTTTCGCCTGCGGCGAAATAGTGAAGATTTTTGCCTGTGGCGCTGTAAAAGTGAATAATTTGCCTGCTTCGCTGTAAATAGCAAGATTTTGCCTGCGCGATCATTTTGCACCCGGTAGCGCTCAACAAACTGCTGAAAAATTTTGCCCTCCCCAAAATTATTTTGCCCCTCCCACTTGACAATCCTGGCTACGCCACTGCGTGCACAATATTCCTTTGAAAGCAGGCTATGCTTAGGCTCGCCCTGCGCCCACAGCGCACAAGAGTCAGTCGGCGTCGCAGTCGGGCGGGTCGAAGCTAGGCTTAACGCGACCGGTGACCGACTTCAGGGCGCGCGGAGCGCGCCCTGAAGTTGGTGGTCGCGCTAAGCCTCAGCTGAGACCCGCCAGGCGCGACGCCGACCGAGTTTTAGTGCAAACTGTAAGTGGAATGAACACTCCTCCATTGACTTCACCTCTTGCTCAGGCCGGCTGTGCCCATTCCCTGCTAGCGATCGCGACAATTTTTATACTCCACAAAAAGTGTGGAGTATATAGCGTTTGTGCGCGAAACGCAGAAAATTGCAACGGATGTAGCTCGCGCGTGCAGCGGCCGATTTGCAAACGGTCTTTTGCGTTGGGTAGGCCTATTGGGTGGGCAGGGTGGAAACCAAACGGGGTCACGCTGTGGGACCCCGTTGGCGGGAAATTCAAAAATTTAAATTTTCAAAGTACTGAAAAAGGCATAGTGCAAGGTAGAACTCGAAAAAGTTGCATATAATGGTATATACTATCTTTTGATATGTTGTAGTACTCGACAGTGCCGAACACGGAAAAAATTAATTGGATCGCTGCGGGACCCATTTTGGCGCCAAATTTGAATAATTCGCGAATTTTGGCCCCGGGTCGACTTCGACGGGCTGCTGTGCGAGCTAGGTAGCAGCTAGAGCGGCGAGACCACTCTTGTTGCTCCTTCCCAGATGTCCTCTATCGAATGAGCTATGAGCGGAGAAAACCGGCCGAAACACAAAAAAGTTATTTTCCCGCAACTTTTTCGACTCCGGGGTCATAAATTGCGATTTTCGCATTTCGGCGTCTATAGCGCTCGAATGCGTTGCCGAATAGTTCCAAAAGTGGTTTCAAACGATTCTGCGCTTTAAATCTGGCCTGAGAAAGTATTTTTGAAAAATTTGCAGAGCTACAGTATCCCTGCCCCGTCGGTTTGAATTTTGGGCGTCGGGTCGACTTTGCAAATATCATGCTCGATTTCGGGGTTTTCGGGGGCGCTGATTACGAATTTGGCATCCGTTCAGTGTATAGATGATGTTTGAACGTACCTACGACAAATTTGTATGCTACCGTACCCCAAGTGCAGAATTTCAGTTCCCGGAGTCCACAGGAAACTAGGGGTGTTTGTCGAATCTGGGGTATTTTGGGATGTAGATCACGAATTCAGCATTGCTTTTGCGTTTGAGAGTGTCAGGAGGCCACAACAGCAGAAGAGTCACCGTGCGTAGGAGTCCAAGTTTGTGGAGTATACTGCGTCCCCCGGACGACTTGCCTGGTTACTTTGAAGCCCTATTAGCCTATGGGTCACGTCGACAAACTTCCCCCTAGCAAACAGGGGTGGACTCGTTTAGTAATTTGGGGTGGACTCGTTCAGTAATTTTGGGGTGGACTCGTTCAGAAACTTTGGGGTGGACTCGTTCAGTAAAAGGGGTGGACTCCAAAAGTAGTCACCTGTAGAGAGAGAGACAACGGCTTCGAGCCATTGTTTCGACAACATACAGACGGCTAAAATAGCCAAGCTGAAACATTTCGCGATATTTGGCAGCGTTGCCGTATATTTATTCGCATTGCGGCAACGCATAGTACCCAGCGGTAATACAGGCGTCGCGCTGTACACGTTGCGTAATAAATACTTTGGCCCGGATTTGTGAGCTGTCGTAGTGACAACTTGCTGGCAATAGTTGATGGTATAGACTGGAGAGCGAGAGGGGATATTCGACGTCACCTACTACAACTTGTTGCCAAGAGCAAAGTCTCTCGTTATGATAGTTCAGAACAGACACAGGCCAGCCGCGGCGGTGGGGTCTCCGGCGCGGAAGGATCGCTTTGGCGATTGGGGACTACATCCAGGGCGTAGAGAAGTGGAGCTGACGTCAAGAAGGGAACGCTGGCGCTTCTTTTGCTCAAAGATTCCTGAGCGCAAGCTATACGCTTCACTTCGCAGCTCTTCTGTTCGTTGGCGCTGGGCTGCCCGCGTGGGTCACTTGATTTGATGGCGCTGCGAGATCAGTTTGTGGAGAACTATCCCGGAATAGATCAGCCGGTTGAAACATTTTTATAGTCCACCAAAAGTGTGGAGTATGTAGCGTTGGCGCGCGTTTGCAGAAACTGAGTAACGGCGTTCGCGCGTGAAGCCGCCGATTTGCAAACGCTCTTTAGCGCTGGTGGGCTTAGTAATGGCAGGCAGGGTGGAAGACCAGCGGGGTCACGCTGCTAGACTCCATTGTTGGGAAATTCAAAGCGCTTGGGCTATCGACGACCTCGTTCCTGTAGTGCGATGGTTGCCGATAGCCCTGGGTTGCAGATAGCTCTACGACTGTGTGCATCTCTTGTCTCTGCAGCCTGCAGCTGACCTGCTGTCCAGTGGAGAATGGCGTGTTCGAGTTGGCGGAGAAGCGCATGGGCTGCCAGGGCGTGAGACCCTTCCAACTGCCGGAGCATATACATAGGTAGTCCGCCAATGGGACTCTGCTGGTCTCCAGACCAGCCACTTTCTGTCGGCGCTGACAGTTGACATTCGGAGCGATTGGCACCAC
>JASAMZ010004273.1:0-23081 GCA_030248115.1 Linhomoeus sp. GSCO2_2 | reverse complement strand
TTCATTCCCGCTTCAGCGCTGAAACACTGAGGGTCTCTCACACTGTGTTGATGTCTGGCTACCGATTCTACTATTCTCTTGGGGTGGCTGTTCTACAGTCATTGTGCGAGATACCAAAGGAGTCTGCTTCAATAGTTTCTATCATCGCAGCAACCAATCGTTTAGGGACTGTCGTTATAATGGCACATGAGGTGTCGACGCCGCCTGCAGCTGATGACGACGACGGCGGCGAAGACGACGACGACGACGACGACAACGACGACGACGACGACGACGACGAAGACGGCGACGACGACGACGACGACGACGGCGACGACGACGACGACGACGACGACGACGACGACGACGACGACGACGACGACGGCGACGACGACGACGACGACGACGACGACGGCGACGACAATTTCAGCTGGCCCATAGCTTTGGAGTTAGGCACGACTGCGGAGGACTGCCAGCTACGCAGTGCGAAGGTTACCCATGCGATTCAAAGAAGTACATCATGTCTCCGAGTTACGTCAACCAAACAACGTGGTCCAATTGCTCTCTTGCCGCAATGAAAGCGGCCATCAACCGCCTTTATCCAAAATATTCCAACTGCATTCTTCTCGACGACCAGGAATGAAGGCAGAGGAGGCGTATGTGATACAGAATGCTTTCGTATAGCAGAGTGGTTCTTGGTTAACGGACACCACTTTTTCGTCCGGCCTCAGCCGGGCGGCTAGATTACAAAGGCGTTGGCATACGGCGACCTCTGTGAGCCGGTGTCTTATCCGGCGATTTGATCTCAGCGGGGTGCCGGCGGGCGCCCATGGTAACCCACGGTTTTCTGTAGGGTTCCAGATGTGGCTTTTAAATTTTAGTTTTTAAGCATATTCTTACTATGAAGAATTAAACCCGGGCGACCCCAATGTTGCGTTGCAAGACCACTCCAATAAGAATGGTCGTGAGGAGAGTCGAGAGGTTACACGAAATCGGAAAAGGGCTCGCTGCAAGCTCAGTACAAGTAACAAGGGAAACGTGCAGGAGAACCTGCAGTGAAGCACTCCGACCAGAACGGGAGAAAGCAGACCGCCACTCACTTATCATGAGAAATAAGGCCGATTTCCGCCCGAAGATTCTCCACAATTTCCGCCGGCGCGCGAGTTTCAGAGTACGCATATTCCCTCCACTTACAAGGACCGGCGCGCAGCAGAACTCCACCGAAATCCTGTAGACCAAGCCGAATTGAGCCCAAAATTTGCCATTTCGGTTCGATTCAACATGTAGCCGGCAGCTAAGATTCGGGGCTGCGCCAATCGCCGACTCGCCTTACCATTTTGGACGGGAAGAATTGACAATTCATGCGCAATTGCTCACTTTACCACGCCGTCTTTCCGCACTGCATTTCCTTCAATCCAGAAGTTTGAATGGGCGCGCAACTTTAAGTTACAACACAGTTTGAGGAGAGTACGGTAAAAGTTGCATTCAAATTTAAATTTCGGCATTAGGAAAGTGGCTGTTTGAGGGCATAATCGACACAATATGGAGAAACCAATAGCGAATTCGCGTTCCTCGCCGCGAAATACTACCCTAGAATCGACACTTCAACCGTACAATTACCACACTTTCAGTTTCGTCGAATACGATAGGGCTACGATAGGTCGATTTTCGACCAAAACTCGCCAATCTTGATCCAAAACGCCAAAATAACGCCAGATTCGGCATCAGCGGCCTCGAAAGCACCGGGATCGACTCCAACATTGATTTTGACCACCCGGGTGGAAATTCGAATTTTGGACGCGGCCGGGGTACGGTGTCCGGAATAATATTTTTGAAAATCGATTCCGGATCAGTTTTCGACGGGGAATCGCGTGGTGCAGTCCATTTGACCATAAATAATCGCAATCGGGCGCTAAAACGGCCGAAAGTCAAAAATCGGCATTTTCGACCCCCGACGGAGACCCGTTGGCACAGCAGAACTCAAGATTTCCGCGGCGGATTTCAGAGATTTTGGTCTTAAACGAAAGAGAACATGTTAGTCTTGCCGATTTGAGATATCTGGCCCGATCCAACAACTCCCTGATTTACTAGGATTTTTGGAAGGCAAATTTTTGTCAAAAAACCACTTTCGGCTACCGTAACCCGAGAACGCGTCGACCTAGAGGGTCGTGATTTTTTGTCCCCTCTTCGTCTCGTCGAGGACTACAACATATCCAAAGGGCATCAAAATCGGCCCATTATTCCAGAAAGTAGCAGCTGCTGAACACCCTCCCAGTAAGTAAAAATTCAAATTTTTGAATTTTTCTCAAAATTTTTCCACCACGCGAAAAAAATGAAGGTCCGTCCACACCTACTATCCCTCGAGAGCTATCGATTAAAAAAAACCCCGTCCAAATCGGATGAGAAATGAGGCACGAAAGTGAGTGGCGAAAAAGTTAGTCGGTAGCAGCTCCACTATAGCACTCCGCCCCTTTTGGGGTCGGAGTGCTAAAAAGCTCAAACCCACTCCGCTTTTAAGCACTCCGACCCTAGAAGGGCGGAGTGCTATAGTCGGGACACCGAAAACATAATTTCGTGCGCCAAGATTTCTCGCGCATGCTTCGTCCGATTTGGACGCGTATTTTTAGACATTTCTGGATGACGAACGTGAATTCGCCATTGGTTTCTCCATTTTGTGTGATTCTACCTTTAAACAGCCATTTTTCTTATGCCGAAATCCAAATTTGAATGTTGTATTCACCGTACGCATTTCATACTATGGCTTAACGTACGTTTGCGCGTGCAATTCAAACTTTCGAACTGGAGGACACGTAGTGTACAGAGGGTGAAGTGATATGAGATGAATCGTCAATTCTCCCCGTTCAAAACAGCAAGGAGAGTCTGCGATCGGCGGATTTCGGGATCTTAGCACGGGTTCTGAATGAGTCCACACCAAATAGCTGAACGAGTCCACACCAAATTACTGAACGAGTCCACACCTAATATTACTGAACCAGACAACTCTCAATTTCAAACTGTCAAACGTGGCGTTGTACGAGAAATCGTGCAGTATGTAGTGACAACCTACTGTATTCGGTATTGCATGCAGCTTGACTGAACTACGCATCAATCTCAATACATTGCCGTCCAAATGCAGTAGGAAAGCGTTCCTGTCTCCAGACCAACAACAACAAAATGTAATCACAAACAACCAACTGGAGAAAGTCAAAATGACAATTTGCTTTCAGACCGACTAATAGTCCTTCTCTAGGGCCATTTTCGGGCGCTTGGGACGCCCCTTCCCGCGATCCGCGCCAATTCTGATCGACTTCAGCTCGTCGGGGATTTCCAAGTTACAATAGAGGATTCTGATGCCGAGATTGCCGACGATGTGCTTGCAGCACTTCTTCTTCAGGAAGACGTAGCAGGAGCAGGTCCAGGCGCGTTGGCGCAGTTGATCGCTTGGAAGCTCTTCCTCCACTCCTTGTACTCGGCCAGGGTCGACCACGACCTCGACTTGAACTGCTCTTCGAACTTCTTCGCCTGAATCGACTGCACGCTGGAAGCGACACAGACGTAGTCGGTGCCGTCGACCTTGGTGCGGAACAGCTCTCGGCCGCTCCTGTGCCAGACCCAGCCCTCTCTCAGCATCTCAGCGGAGGGCATCACTTCAGTAGCCGGAGGACGGCAGTTGGTGGAGCAGTCTCGCAGCATCTGCTCCACTTTGGGAAGGAAGCGACTCAGCGGCATAATCTCTCTCAGGGTGTACTCTTCCGTGACGGTCAGATTGAATCGCTCCAAACTATTGTTCGTGGAGGGAGCCAAGTCAGCCAACAAAGCGGCGCCTTCGAACCAGTGGTCTCTGGCCCCCCTGACGTAGGGTAGGTGTTGTCGAAGTACTGGGCGTAAGAGTTCCAGCCGCGGCTGCGCCACTTCTTCAGGGCCAATTGGGAGACCGCGTCGAAAATCGGTCTGGAGGCGGCCAACTGAAGCGCGGAAATGTCAGCTTCCACCACTTCCCAAATCTCCTCCATGGTGGGATTCTGTTCCTCTCCATCAGGCTCTCCGTTTGGCAGCTTGTTTCGGTTGTCTCTCATTCGTCGCTTGGCGTGAGCCCAGCAGTACAGGCGTTTGGCGTTTGGAAGCACTAGCTAGCCTATGTAGCTAGCCTAGCCACTAGCCTTTGAAATGGCCATGTGGCCATCAGCCATCACCGTGACCTCTGCCTCTTTGAAGTTGGGACAGTTGCCGTGAACGGTAACTGCAGTGACCAGCTCCGACAGGACTTTCTCCCAGACCTCAGTGGACTCATCGCTCCAGACGACAGCAATGGCGACTGGTGTGAAGACATTGTCGTTGTCCACGGTGCCACAGATGCAGGCAGGGAACTTGTGCTGGACCACCTTGTACGTGGCGTCCACTGCCAGGAATCTGGTGGCAGCGAGCCGCTGGAGCAGCCTCTGCGTCGTCAGCATGACGAAGGTCCTGTCCGGCGAGTTGTCGTAGGAGGTGACGAAAGGGGAGTCGACGTCGGTTGGGTTCTTTCGGGCCTCGCACCACTCTTGGAACTCCAACATGGTCATCTGCCGCTTGCCGCCTGAATTGTCAAATGACGATGTGTTTATATTATCCCCACTTCCTGCGAACGCACACTATTGCGCCATCTGGGTGACCGTCACCCAAAATCCGTAATAGGGCGTAATTTGGATGGTTGTTGGCACCCAGAATGCGCAATGTGCAGATTTTCCACTTGCATGACGACTGAAGTACATATAGTCCCAGCGCCATAGCATGGAACGGACACAGTCGGCCTAAGCAGTGGGTAAAATATAGAGCGCCCACCCAAAGTTTGCACTTCAACTCTGTCGGCGTCGCGCCTGGCGGGTCTCAGCTGAGGCTTAGCGCGACCACCGACTTCAGGGCGCGCTCCGCGCGCCCTGAAGTCGGTCACCGGTCGCGTTAAGCCTAAGCTTCGACCCGCCAGACTGCGACGCAGACTGACTCTTGTGCACTGTGGGCACAGGGCGAGCCCAAGCATAGCCTGATTTGGAAGCAGTAGTACCGTGTAGTAACAATACACCGAAGCAAGAAGCCAGCTGCCATTGCGCAGTTTTAGTAGCCAGCGGCCACCCAAAAGACGCCTGGACACGCTTTGGCCTAAGAGGTCGGTTGTTACACACTACGCATTAGTATGTAGGTCTTAGTCTTTTCAATATTCGTTTTAATTTTATTCCTCACCAGCAGAACTGGACGCTCTCGCGTAGTCGATTCTGTTGTATATCTGTTTCTTCGACGGGACTTCCCGCTTCTCCGTCTGCATCAGGGCCTTTATCTGCTTCGGCTTCAGTCCAGACGTGATCTTCTGCAGCATTAATATCGTTCATGAATTGATTGGATACAGTAAGTATATTGATACTCTCGCGCGGCGAAGCCGCGCCGCGTAGGCGCCCACCGCCACACCCCCCCCCCCCCCCCCCCCCCGCCCCTACGCCACCCCCCCCCCCCCCCCCCCCCCTCCCCCCCTCCCCCCTCTCTCCCTCACCCTCTCTCCCTCCCTCCCCCCTCTCCCCCTCCCTCCCTCCCTCCCTACCTCCCTCGATTACTAGATTCCTCCTTCCCCTCTCCCTCCTTCGTTTACAGTACCCTTCCACCCATCCCACTCATTGCCATGGTGCAGAACATGTCAAGAAACATTCGTAATTGCAAAACCTCGTCAAGTGACGCTCTGTCGTCCACTGAAAGTGGTCCAATCTTTGCGGCCGATTTGTCGTGTTGGTGAACACCTTTTTCGAACACAATGGTCTTGTCGTCGTGAATTTCCACCCGCATCTCGAAGCGGCACTTGTACAGCTTCCGATTTTTTCGCCCGCCCTCTGGCGGGCGACACCCTACGAGAGCTCGGCGTGCGTGCGTACGTCCGTCCGTCCGTCCGTGCGTGCGTGCGTAACGCTCTCAGATCTCGGCGTTGGAAAGTCGTAGAGCGGAGATCCTGGGCTCTGCGGATAGGTCTCGACTCACTGATCATTCAGCTAAGAGGTTTTGAAATTCAAAAGTTTGAATTTCGCGCGCTACAGTAACCCGAAGGTCAAAACGCAAAACGGCTCTAACTCGCTCGTGTTACGTCGTAGAGCGGTGGTCGACATGTCAGGTGAAAGCTCTCGACGTGCGTCTGCAAAAGGTTTTTCAATTACGCAAACACGCACCGCGGAAAACGCCATTCTCGCCATTTTGACGCTAAAATTGCTCTAACGCGCTCAACTTGCGTCGTAGAGAGACGATCTCGAGCTTTTTGGATAGCTCTCGACTCACTGATCATTTGTTCTCAAACTGGTCGAAGCTCAAACAGTTTGAATTTCGCGAGTTACAGTAACTCGAAGGTGCAAAAGCACAAAACGGCTCTAGCTCGCTCGTCTTACGTCGTAGAGCGGCAATCGACACGTCAGGTGAGGTCTCTCGGCGTGCCCTTTAATGCAGCAGCAACATTTTTTTTAATTACGCAAACACGCACCGCGGAAAACGCCATTCTCGGCATTTTGACGCTAAGATCGCTCTAACTCGCTCAACTTGCGTCGTAGAGAGACGATCTCGAGCTTATTGGATAGCTCTCGACTTAGTGATCATTTGTTCTCCCATTGGTCGAAACTCAGAAGTTTGAGTTTTGCGAGTTACAGTAACTCAAAAGTGCAAAAGCACAAAAAGGCTCTAACTCGATCGTCTTACGTCGTAGAGCCCAGCAATCGGCACGTCAGGTGAAAGCTCTCGGCGTGCTCTTTCATGCGGCAGCAACAAATTTTTCAATAACGCAAGTATGCACCGCAGAAACGACATTCTCGAGATTTTAACACCAAGATCGCTCTTTGCTACATGCAGAAGTGCGACACGGTTTGATTGCTCATAGTGCGCTCTTTTGTGCTCTGTCAATTGTTTGCCAAGACTTTTACAAGTTTTTGTCACTTTTTAAAAGCGTTGCTTGAAAGAGGGATGTTCTTGCTCTAAAAGCCAAATCGCGGGCGAAATCAATATTGCTATGCAATACCCTCTTGCGAAGCGGGGGCTCATGAAGCGGAGCATGCGGGCGATGAACTCTCGCACTCTCTGCAGAAAGAACGCAACTCTTTGCAATATCAGTCGGAATACAAACTCAACTTTTTAATACCGGAGCTTGTTGCAACAAGCTGTGTGTGTAAAAAGTTCAACCTATACTTCAACCTATAAAAAATTTGAAACTTCAAACGTTACACCCACCTTCATTCTGAAAATAGCAACAGCTAATATCATCGGATCCGTAATCGGCGACATCGACTCTACCTGACGCCATCTGCCACGTGTTTTACTTCGGCTGGACAAAAAAGTTCGCGGACTACACATCGTCATCTGTATATATACACATCGCCGCGCTGAGGCGCGGCGAAACAAGCTGTGTGCGTAAAAAGTTCAACCTATACTTTGTGTCTGTCACATCTTGGTGAACAGTATAGTGAACTTAATACACATCATTAGCCGCATCTGGAGAAATTAGCTTGAGAATGTCTGCTATAAACGAAGTGTAGCTGTTACCACGATACGGTTGTCTGTACAGCTGATCTAAGTGATCAGTGATATCGCCGCGTTCGCTATATGTTATCGGCATGATACGACGCCGTTCATCTAAAGTTTCTAGCTGTGTGAAATCCTCACATCCAACAAAAAAAGTTGCCAAAAATCGAAACTTGCTGAAACGAAACTGAAACTGAAACGCAAACCTCGCGTCTGAACACAACTATCAGAGCTTTAAGGCTCGACAAACAACTTGGCCCAGTTTTGGAGCAACCGGACGCGACTACGACGGTGACTCAGCAACACAAACGGACGCCAACAAGCTGGGTGTACGCCATCGTGTGACAAGATGCCAATCGACGGGGTGGTGGTGTGAGCGTACGTTTAATGTGCAACGAAACTCGCTACCGGTAGCATTGGACACAGAGATGTAAGGTCATAAGGTGTAAGGTCACGTTTTGCTGACGTGGACAAACCAGAAGCCGCTACGCCGATGATCGTTTGGCTATTCGGTGTCAAAAACGTAAAAGACAAAACCAAAATAAAGCGCAGCAAAAAAGCAAAATGGTCTCCGAGGTTCGAACCTCGGTCGGCTCGCACGTTTTTGCGCGCGATCCGGCGGCTTTCCCGCCTACGCCATGCTGTCGCATCACAGCGCTTCTCAAAACGGCGCTCTTATACTCTCGGTTGGCGTCTATTCAGCAGACTACGGTGCTTTAGCACGCCCGCACGATCGATATGCCCCGTAAGCACCGTAACATTGCAAATAGAGATAATTTGTCGAAAAATTTCAAACTTCAAACGTTACACCCACATTCATTTTGAAATTAGCAACAGCA
This sequence comes from Linhomoeus sp. GSCO2_2, assembly GCA_030248115.1. Taxonomy (NCBI): domain Eukaryota; kingdom Metazoa; phylum Nematoda; class Chromadorea; order Monhysterida; family Linhomoeidae; genus Linhomoeus; species Linhomoeus sp. GSCO2_2. The sequence goes on along the minus strand of JASAMZ010004273.1, from coordinate 14,748 downwards.
GATCTCATCGGATCCGTAATCGGCGACATCGACTCTACCTGACGCCATCTGTCACTTGTTTTAATTCGGCAGGACAAAAAAGTTCGCGGACTACACATCGTCATCTGTATATATACACCTCGCCGCGCTGAGGCGCGGCGAAAAAATACCACAGTTTCAAGCGATCCTTCGTCTCCCGCTTTCTCACAGGACGGTCGCACACATTCTTGCACTCTTTGTACTGGTTCAAAGCATCTCTATCGGGGAATTCGTGAACCGCCGCCCATTCACTTTCGTCTTCCATTTTGAAAATGATCGATCGCTGCGCCCTCGCACACCTACCAAGCGTTCTCTCACGAGTGTAAAGGTGCGCAGCCGCTAGCGGCACGCGTGTGTGGCCGGCTGACCGATGCACTGCACTCGCCGCACATGATAATGCATGTGCTATGTAATGGTGGCGGCCTAAGGTGGTGTGGACTCATTCAGTAATTTGATGTGGACTCGTTCAGTAATTTGGTGTGGACTCATTCAGTAATTTGATGTGGATCCGTTCAGTAATTTGGTGTGGACTCGTTCAGTAATTTGGTGTGGACTCGTTCAGTAATTTGGTGTGGACTCGTTCAGTAATTTGGTGTGGACTCGTTCAGTATTTTGGTGTGGACTCGTTCAGTAATTTGGTGTGGACTCGTTCAGTAATTTGGTGTGGACTCGTTCAGTAATTTGGTGTGGACTCATTCAGTAATTTGGTGTGGACTCGTTCAGTAATTTGGTGTGGACTCGTTCAGTAATTTGGTGTGGACTCGTTCAGTAATTTGGTGTGGACTCGTTCAGTAATTTGGTGTGGACTCGTTCAGTAATTTGGTGTGGACTCGTTCAGTAATTTGGTGTGCACTCGTTCAGTAATTTGGTGTGGACTCGTTCAGTAATTTGGTGTGGACTCGTTCAGTAATTTGGTGTGGACTCGTTCAGTAATTTGGTGTGGACTCGTTCAGTAATTTGGTGTGGACTCGTTCAGTAATTTGGTGTGGACTCGTTTAGTAATTTGGTGTGGACTCGTTCAGTAATTTGGTGTGGACTCATTCAGTAATTTGGTGTGGACTCGTTCAGTAATTTGGTGTGGACTCGTTCAGTAATTTGGTGTGGACTCGTTCAGTAATTTGGTGTGGACTCGTTCAGTAATTTGGTGTGGACTCGTTCAGTAATTTGGTGTGGACTCGTTCAGTATTTTGGTGTGGACTCGTTCAGTAATTTGGTGTGGACTCGTTCAGTAATTTGGTGTGGACTCGTTCAGTAATTTGGTGTGGACTCGTTCAGTAATTTGGTGTGGACTCGTTCAGTAATTTGGTGTGGACTCGTTCAGTAATTTGGTGGTGTGGAGTCGTTCAGTAATTTGGTGTGGACTCGTTCAGTAATTTGGTGTGGACTCGTTCAGTAATTTGGTGTGGACTTGTTCAGTAATTTGGTGTGGACTCGTTCAGTAATTTGGTGTGGACTCGTTCAGTAATTTGGTGTGGACTCGTTCAGTAATTTGGCGTGGACTCATTCAGAATTAGCCCCGTGCAGGCGCTTTGCTGGTCAAATCAAAGCGTCAGTTGCATCTTAGAGTCATTTTGGCTTGGCCTACAGGATTTCGGTGGACTTCTGCGGTGCTCCGGCATAGGCCTTTGTGGCTGCAGGGAATTAAAATTTCGCGAACTCTGAAGTTCGCGCACCGGCTGAATTTGTGCTGAATCTACATATGCCAAAGGTTCGTTGGGAGGAAATCGGAGTTTGCTTTGTCCTATATACAGGGTGTTTCAGACTTAGGGAACACATTTTAAACCTGTATAACTTTCGCTACAGGCAGTGTATTTCAATGCGGATTGCGCCATTCGAAAGCAAATACTTGGGCAATTTTTTCGCCCGGCCTCAGCCGGGCGACACCCTAGGAGAGCTCGGCGTGCGTACGTGCGTTCGTACGTGCGTACGTACGTGCGTACGTACCTGCGTACGTACGTGCGTACGTACAGTACGTGCGTAACGCTCTCGGATCTCGGCGTTGGAAAGACGTAGAGAAACGATCTTGAGCTCTACGAATAGGTCTCGACTCACTGATCATTCCGCTAAGAGAAGTCGAGATTCAAAAGTTTGAATTGCGCGCGCTACAGTACGCCGAAGGTCAAAGCCCAAAACGGCTCTAGCTCGCTCGTGTTACGTCGTAGTGCGGAAATCGACACGTCAGATGGAAGCTCACGAGCGTTCTTTCATGTGACTGCAAAAGTTGTTTCAATTACGCAAACACGCACCGCCGAAAACGCCATTATCGACATTTTGACGCTAAAATCGTTCTAACTCGCTAAACTGGCGTCGTAGAGAGACAATCTCGAGGTCAGTGGATAGCTCTCGACTCGCTGATCATTTGTTCCCCCATTGGTCGAAACTCAAAAATTTGAAATTCCCGAAGGTTTAAAACGAACAAGCTTAGAGTAAAAACTGGGTACCCGATGATGGTTGATTGGCATCGCATAGTGTTTCGGGCATTTGAGGAGTATATTCCATAGTGTGTCAGTATAGAAAGTTGAGCATTTCTTCGTGGAGTTTCGCCGCAGTTTCCAAAGAAAGTTTGTGCCATACTTGGGCAATCGACGCCTGTAAGGCGCATTGGTGGGTACTGATCCATGAATGGATCAGGAATGTTCGCCGCAGGTTCACTTTGGAATGAAGAGGGTCTAAATGGGACGACGCCCTTTTCTTTTGGGTCACAAATGCGGACGGCTACAGTACAGTTGCTGTAGATTGCAGAACCGCACAGTAATCACAATTGCCACATTCAGTTTTAGTTCGAATATATGGCAAAAACAAACGTTGCCGGACACATCCATACAAAAACCTTGCTAAATACTAGCCATTTGAAAATGTCGAAATTTGCCATATTAGACAAAACCTTAAAAATATCCCTAATTTCTTGAATTCTAAAATCTGAAACTACTTGCTAAATACTTGGCAGACTATGCGCGGTACATCGGTGCAAAGAAATTTAGAAATTTAAGCGGTTTGAAATTGTCGAAATTTGGGAATTTTGACAAAACCCTTGAAAATATCCCTAATTTCGTTAATTATAATCTCTGAAACTATTTCCTAAATACTTGGCAGACTATGCTCGATACATCGGTGCAAAGAAGTTTTGAAATTTATGCCGTTTGAAAGTGTTGAAATTTGGGAATATTTACAAAACACTTGAAAATATCCCTAAATTCGTTAATTATAAAATTTAAAACAATTTGCTAAATACTTGGCAGACTATGCTCGATACATCGGTGCAAAGAAGTTTTGAAATTTAAGCCGTTTGAAATTGTCGAAATTTGTGAATTTTGACAAAACCCTTGAAAATATCCCTAATTTCGTTTATTATAATCTCTGAAACTATTTGCTAAATACTTGGCAGACTATGCTCGATACATCGGTGCAAAGAAGTTTTGAAATTTATGCCGTTTGAAATTGTCGAAATTTGGGAATTTTTACAAAATACTTGAAAATATCCCTAATTTCGTTAATTATAAAATTTGAAACTATTTGCTAAATACTTGGCGGACTATGCTCGATACATCGGTGCAAAGAAGTTTTGAAATTTAAGCCGTTTGAAATTGTCAAAATTTGGGAATTTTGACAAAACCCATGAAAATATCCCTAATTTCGTTAATTATAATCTCTGAAACTATTTGCTAACTACTTGGCAGACTATGCTCGACACATCCGTGCAAAGAAGTGTTGAAATATAAGCTGTTTGAAATTGTCGAAATTTGGGAATTGTGACAAAATCCTTGAAAATATCCCTAATTTCGTGAATTATAAAATTCGAAATTATGTCACAAATTCATCGCGTCTTATGCCCTTTCCATTTCAGCAAAAACTTTGCCGATACGACTTGTAAATAAAAGTGTCATTTTTGACATTTTCGTATTTTAATTGTAAATATCTCGAAATAGGGAAATTAGCAACAGAAACGGACAACGGCACGTTACTCAGCGCATTCGACTCCATCGGGTGGCACTAACCGTCATGTCTAGTTTTGTGACACACACACACACCCACACACACACACACACACACACACACACACACACACACACACACACACACACACACACACACACACACACACACACACACACACACACACACACACACACACGAACAGACAATAGCGTCCGTATATATACTCGCCGCTCTGGGGGGCGGCGAAAAAACGGCTCTAACTCGTCTGTCTTGCGTCGTAGAGAGGTGATCTTGAGCACCTTGGATAGCTCTGGACTCATTGATCATTTGTTCTCCCATTGGTCGAAACTCAAAGTTTAAATTTCGCGAGTTACAGTAACCCAAATGTCCGAAAACGCAAAAAGGCTCTAACTCGCTCGTTTACGTCGTAGAGCGGCGATCGACACGTCAGGTGAAAGCTCTCGACGTGTTCTTTCATGCGGCAGCAACAATTTTTAACACTACGCAAACACGCACCACGGGAAACGCCATTCTCGAGATTTGAACACTAAAATCGCTCTAACTCGCTTGATTTGCGTCGTAGAGAGACGATCTCGAGCTCAGTGGATAGCTAATGACTCACGGATTATTTGCGAAACTTGAAAATTTGAATTTCGTGAGTTACAGTAACCCAAAGGTGTAAAAGCACAAAACGGCTTTAACTTGCTTAACTTGCTCGTGTTACGTCATAGAGCGGCAATAGACACATTAATTTTAAGCTCTCGGCGTTCTCTTTCATGTGTCAGCAAACATTTTGTAATTAACTAAAACAAGCACCACAACAAGCTGTGTGTGTAAAAAGTTCAACCTATACTTTGTGTCTGTCAAATCTTGGTGAAGAGTATAGTGAGTTTCATTCGCATAATTAGCCGTATCTAGAGAAGGTATCTTGAAAACGTGTACCACAATTTAAATGCAGCTATTACCACGATACGGTTGTCTGTACAACTGATCTAAAGCTCAGTGATATCGCCGCGCTCGCTATATGGTATCGGCATGATACGACGCCGTTGATCTGAAGTTTTGTACCTGTGGGAATACGCGACATCGGACAAAAAAAACTTGCCAACTGTTTGGTGCAGTCGTTCTCTACCAGGGATTTCGTTTGGTTGCGTATTTCTATACAATTCCACAACTGAAAACAATTTTGTTTGTGCTACAAATTATCCGCGGTCTATGCTCTTTCCATTTCTGAAGAAATTTCGCTGCTAGTCCATCAGGCGACAAAGTCGATTTTTGACATTTTTACATTTAATTGTAAATATCTCTAAATTGCAAAATTTCAAAACTGTAGAACCATGTCACAAATGCTTATTACCTTACGACCTTTCAATTTCTGCATTCACATTCATCAATAAATGACGTTCTATTTTTTGTCAATTTATGAAATTTTGACAAACAATTGCGCATTTCTATGAAATTCCACATTTGAAAAAATTTTTTTTTTGTGTTACAAATTGTCCACGGCCTATGCTCTTTCCACTTCTGAAAAAATTTTGCCGCTAGCTCATCAGGCGAAAAAGACGATTTTCGACATTTTCATATATTAATTGTAAATATCTCCAAATTGCAATTTTTCAAAACTGAAAAACTGCGTCACAAATTCTTATTGGTTTACCGCGTTTCAGTTTCTGCATTCACATTTGTCAATGAATGACGTTCTATTTTTGCCAATTTATGAAATTTCGACAAACAATTGCGTATTTCTATCAAATTCCACATTGACAAAAAAATTTCTTTTGGGTTACAAATTATCAGCGGTCCGTGCTCTTTCCATTTCTGAAGAAATTTTGCGCCTAGCTCATCAGGTGAAAAAGTCGATTTTCGACATTTTTTAATTTTAATTGTAAATATCTCGAAAATGCAAAATTAGCAACAGAAACGGACATCGGATCCATACTCAGCGACCTTGACTCTACTTGACCACCTATGTCATGTTTCTTACTTCGGTGGCACGGACGGACGGACGGACGGACGGACGGACGGACACACACACACACACACACACATTGTCAACCGTATATATACACCTCGCCGCGCTGAGGCGCGGCGAAAAAACAATAGTTTTGAGTTTTACTCTGGAACTTTCTGAATTGCTCATGTTGCGATTAGAGCGACGCTCGGCACGTCATTCCAAGGCTCGCTACGTACTACACGCGCCAAGAACAAGCTTTGTCTAAAAACTGTGGCACCACGTTGGCATCAGTGTAAACTTGAGAGCGTGTGCGCGATAATGTGCACTGGATAGTGAAGTGCCGCTTGACATTTGTCGACAATTTGGTGGGGTTTCGCCGCAATTGGTCTTTGTTCGTGGTACCTGATCCACATATGGATCAGAAGATTCGCCGCAGGAACACTTTGCCCTTATAATTGTGGCAACTGATCCATAAATGGATCAGAGAAATTCGCCGCAGGCACACAGTGCAATAAAGGCGTCTAAATGAGACGACGCCCTATTGAAAAGGGTATAAATGGGACGACGCCCAATTGAAAAGGGTATAAATGGGACGACGCCCTATTGAAAAGGGTATAAATGGGACGACGCCCTATTCTTTTGGGTTTAGTGCTCGACGCATCCACACAAAGATATGTTAAAATTTAAGCTGCTTGAAATTGTCGAAATTTAGAAATTCTGACAAAAACATATACCTAAATTCTTCAATTATAAAATCTAGAACTATTTGCTAAATACTTGGCAGACTATGCCCGACACAACTATGCAAAGACATTTTTAAATTTAAGCTATTTGGAATTGTCGAAATTTGAGGATCTTAACAAAAAATAGCCCAAATTTCGTTAATTATAAAATCAGAAACTGTTTGCTAAATACTTGACAGACTATGCCCAATGCATCAACGCAAAGACATTGTGAAATTTAAGTTGTTTGAAATTGTCATAATTTGAGAATTTTGACAAAAACCTTGAAAATATCCCTAATTTCGTTAATTATAAAATATGAAACTATTTGATAAATACTTGGCAGACCATGCTCGACACATCCGTGAAAAGAAAATCTAAAATTTAAGCTGTTTGAAATTGTCGAAATTTGTCGATTTTAACAAAATCCTTAAGAATATCCTAAATTTCGTTAATTACATTCGCTGAAACTATTTGCTAAATACTTGGCAGACTATGCTCGATACATCCGTGCAAAGAAACTTTGAAATTTAAGCTGTTTGAATTTGTCAAAATTTGGGAATTTTGACAAAAACCTTGAAAATACCCCTAATTTCGTTAATTATAAAATCTGAAACTATTTGATAAATACTTGGCAGACTATGCTAGACACATCCGTGAAAAGAAATTTTGAATTTTAAGCTGTTTGAAATTGTCGAAATTTGGAGACTTTAACAAAATCCTTAAAAATATCCTAAATTTCGTTAATTATATTCGCTGAAACTATTTGCTAAATACTTGGCAGACTATGCTCGATACATCGGTGCAAAGAAGTTTTGAAATTTAAGCTGTTTGAATTTGTCGAAATTTGAGAATTTTGACAAAAACCTTGAAAATACCCTAATTTCATGAATTCCAAAATCCAAAACTATGTCACAAATTCATCGCGTCTTACGCCCTTTCCATTTCAGCAAAAACTTTGCGGATACGACTTGTAAATAAAAGTGTCATTTTTGACATTTTCATATTTTAACTGTAAATATCTCGAAATAGGGAAATTAGCAACAGAAACGGACAACGGCACGTTACTCAGCGCATTCGACTCCATTGGGTGGCACTAACCGTCGTGTCTAGTTTTGTGACACAGACAGACACACAGACAGACAGACAGAAACACGAACGGACAATAGCGTCCGTATATATACTCGCCGCGCTGGGGCGCGGCGAAAAAATAAACTTCGTTTTGCTCCATGGACAGAAGTACGACATGGCTTGATTGCTCATAGTGCGTTCTTTTGTGCTCTGCCATATGTTTGTCAAAACTTTGACAAGTTTTTGTCAGTTTTTTAAAAGCGTTACTCAAAAGAGGGATTTTCTTGCTCTAAAAACCAAATCCCGGGCGATATCCATATTGCTAAGCAATACCCTCTTGCGAAGGGGGGAGCTCGTGAAGCGGAGCAATACGGGCGATGAGCTCTCGCACTCACTACAGAAAGGACGCAACTCTATGCAATGTCAGTCAGAATACAAACTCAACTTTTTAATACCGGAGCTTGTTGTCTCAAAATTTCAGCCTCATGCAGCTGGTAACGCAGGAATGCGAGCGCAAAACGCAAAATTGGCCGTGATGCCCGCCCACGCCAAGGAGGCCCTGGGCAGCAGAGGAGTTGCTGGTGTGGCCAGATTGGGGCTGCACAGACCAACTTTGAATCGTTTGTTCGGCAGCGTGTTACAAGCTACACTGTTCGTTCTATGACCATTCGAAGGCGCTATTTATCTTGTCTAATGGTGCAAGCCCCACCAAAATTAACTGCAGCCTACCCAAGATTGTAGGTGCCACAAGCCGACGAGTCCTAAGAAATCGTGCAGTTTTACGCTTGACGTTCGCATTGCAGCGTTGCTGGGTGTATGATGCCAAAAATTGCCCAAGTTTTGGCCTTTAAATGCCGCAATCCGCAATAGAAAACTTCGTCTGTAGCAAAAGTTATACAGGTTTAAAATGTGTCCCCTAAGTCTGAAACACCCTGTACGTGGAGGTCTGCTGTCTCCCGTTCGGGTCGGAGTGCTTCGATGCAGGGGCTTCTGCACGTTTTCCTTGCTAAAAGAGACTTATTCAGAGAATATCGCACTGTTGGATTTCGCCGACATTGCTGGAATTTTTTAATTATTTTAATTAACGCACAATTTTGATATTTGCGAGATTTCATAAAAATCGGCTGTGATCTCGAATTAATATTCGTTGCCAATCTAGTACCAACTGAGAAACGTTAGGTCACGTTGAGATTTGGCACAGATGTTTTGGAACATTCCTGCAATTATGAATCATGCAGAAGGTCAGATGCAACGTTGATACCGTAGTTGGCAAATTGTTCAAACTTACCATCACCGCGATTGAGCTCTGACTCCAAGAGAAGGAAGCGGTGAGCGGCACGCTTCAGCAAATCCTTAGTTGCGGCCATCTAGCCTACCTATGTATTGCAGTTGCAACCATTCTGAATGAAATAATTTGCACGTCTAAGTTGAAGTTTCATCAACAGCTGAAAATTATTCAGCAGATTGTCGTGACGAACATGTGCCAATGCGCCAATCGTGCGATACTCGCTGACAAAATCTATCCTTCGACCGAACCACCCTGTTCACACAGTGCGCAGCAAGCTCCCGTTGTAATTTCTGAAACTGCAACGAACACCCTGTGTAGCCTGCGATTAAGCGACAATACACTAGGCTGTAATGTCTCCTGCAGCATTCACTGCCACAGCTTGTTGTGGAGAGGAAGGGATGGCCTTGCCTTCTCGAAATATCGTTCCATCTTTCCGGAGTTCTGAAACACGGTCGAGAACACGCGAAGCGGCTGAACATTCGAATCACCGGACTCTCGAATTGCAAATAATGCCTGACCACTACAGTTCTACACACTACTAAAACAGCTCAGTGTAACTGACAGAGGAGACAGTCTGTGGACCGTGCTATACACTGTGCATCTAATGGACGACGTTCACGGTCTCGTAGCTACCAACTGAGTGCAAGCTTGAGTTATAAAGAGAATAACAACCTGTTTTGCATAAAATCGTCAAAATTAGAGACGCGACGGCCGCGCAACAGCTGCTCAAGCTTATGTGGCGATAGCAGCATATCCTGTTGAAATTGAGGCACGCGCGGCAACGCTCTCCATTATATGTTTGGTCATCTCAGGGCACCCGCTTGAACACTACCTACAGGAGCTCGTCAAACGTTTGATCGATTCTGTGATTTGTAATGCAATGCTATTACAGGCAAAACAACTTGAACTTACAAGTAGATGGCGGATCCAAGCGATGTGTGCAGCGCGAGCGAGACGAATAGGTTGAGGGTGTGGCGTGAGTCATGCAAGTGCGCAGCCATGACAGCTAATCAAAGTACATCAGACATTGAACGTTTTCCAACATTGTTTAAAGGAAGTCTCACACGTAAAAAGTTTCATACATTCAAAAATATTTCACTAAACACATTAATTTTTGTACCTAAAGATATCTATGTACCGTGGGCAGCTTCGTGAGAGACCATCAGACTGCTAAGGTCTGTCTCTCTCCAAGAGAATTAAATTTAAGTGACTATATACTCACGTTTGTCGACTACACACAGTGCGGCAAACTGCTTCTTGCGAGTTTTCTCTTATTCTCTGTGGTACTGTGCCGATTGATTGACTTGGAAAGCCAACCTCCTATCTGCTTCGGAAAGGAAATGGAACTATGGAGAATGGTTCTGGCCCTTGCGCTCTGTGGAGGTTGTCGTCATTTTCGCACACTGTAGTTACTTTCATCGCCATATCCGCCGTAGTGAGTAAAGATGCTCCGTGCGGCTCCGGGCCTTAGCCCTTGCCGTTACACTTTTGTGTCCGTTTTCTAATACTTTTCTCTTTACAAACAACAAAGGCCCAATAACAGGGCAGGGCAAGCACGGTCGAGTCCAGGCAAAACTCAGTATGGCTCAAAACATGTAGGAAACACTCGACGCAAAGAACTGCGATCGCGGCCTATTTATGCAGGGTAGATAAGGAAGACTGCCATGCGGGATACGTGCCCTAGGACAAGTCTGGTCGTCTGGGAGTGGGAACGACATCTAGACAAGATCAAAGAGAATGCCGCGACGACAGGGATTAGGCTACCTGCTGAGATGCAATTGGAAACGAGTAAAGGCCATACTACAAACGCGCAAAGACTGGAAACAAATACATCACATCGTTACAATAACATAATTGTCATTTGCCGTGTTGAATTTATGGCAATGAAATTGACATTCAAATGAACCTGCCAGTGCTAATATTAATGAAAATTTTTGTCAAATTTTCAAATAGAAGTAGAAAATTGAAAATTACAGGGGTCCTCCCTCCACCAAGAGAGCCGCAGTTGCGGGACCAAGTGGGCAAAAACTGCCGCAAAACGGAGCGAATTTTTGGCCGAAAAACGCCACAAAATCACACCGAAGTTTCAGTCCCCCCAAGAGAAGGGGAGTGGCGGGGAAGACTGCACAGAATGGAGGAAAGGGGGACAGGAGCGGGGTGAGTGTTGGTGTTACCGTGTGAGGGGAAAGGAAGATTGGGAGGTTGGGTGGTGGGTGGGTCTCTCCCCCCCCCCCCGCCGCATCCCCCATTCAGCCAGACCGCTCCCTCTCCCACGTGTAGTCTCAAACGTCTCGCTCATCCTGAATCCTGCCTGGGTCCGCCATTGCTCTTGTGAATAGCGTGTGAAATTGAGATTGTGCGAGGTGGGGGGGGGGGGGTCGACGCAGACCGCCCCCCCCCCCCCCACAGATTCGCTACTGGTCCGAGTCAGTTTTCACGTATGGGCGGGGGGGGGGGGGCGAGTGGTACTCACGAAGCCCTATCCGCCCATCCCCAGTTCTCGTTGACTCTGTACCGTCGAGTCGCAACAACAGCTCTTCTCGCATCCTCTGACTAGGAGTCACTCGCCCTTCCTTCTCCAGTGCTCCCACTCTCCTCTCCTTTTAGCACCCTCACCCCCCCCCCCCCCCGTGCGTTGACTCCCACACGTTGGAGCGGCCGTCTCGCTCGTCATTTCGACGACTTCCTTCCCTCCCACCCACGGTCGCTCTCGACACTCCTCCTGCACAGAGTGTGTAGATCGTCATTCGTCGTCCTGTGGTCTTCAGAGTTGATTGGGGGGGGGGGGGGGGGAGGTTAGAGCTCCGCTTCCCACCCCCGCTCCCCCAAAATCACGCACCCCTTCCTCTGCTATGGCCCTGTTTACACAGGTGTCCTAGGGTTTTGGGGTGGAGGTTGGGTATACCGCCTACTCCGCCATTCTAGCAGCACACAACTCCTTGTCTTGAGTGGGGGACTCCGCGCTCGCGCTTCCTTTCTGACTCCACCCAATTGCCCACCCTTGCCCGCTCTTACTGGAGCGTGACGGTGCATACCGGGAATGGGGGGGGGGGGCGGTGACTTTTGGGGACTCCCCCCCCCCCCCCCCCCCCCCCCCAACACTCTCTCACAGGATTGTGTGCGAGCGTCGTAAAGCTGACTGTGTAGAGGGGAGGGGAACTGTCACGGAAGAGAGGCCGTTCAGATTGGGGAAAGAACTCTCCTCTCTCTCCCTCTATCCACTCCCCCCCCCCCCCAAACATTCACCCCACACCCTTCCACTGTTGTACCGTCTCTCGTACATCACTTCAATCCCTCTCTCACTCGCGCATAAATTCTTACGCACTCTTTTAGAATTCAAAATCAATTTCTCCCATTCAGAACAACCCCCCAATTCCCGCCAATCGCCCATTGAAAGGGGTGGATAGTAAACTGGCCAATACTCTACTGGAAAACCTGTTAGAAAGGAATACTTCTGTCACTTTTGACGACGTCAGTGGATTAGACAGTGCTAAGAGGGCCCTGTATGAAGCGGTTATTCTGCCTATGGTGGGTTATTAGAGTTGGGAATACCGTAAATATTCGAATAAGCCCCCCCCCCTCCCCAGCTTATTGTTTGAATATTGGAGGGTGGGGGCTTATTAGAGCATCAATTTTGTGCCAATCTCGCGGGTAAATCACAATGTTTTACAATTCACAGCCAAATCGTGGTTTTCGCACCCGAGTTTCGAAGGATTTCCATATGTTCTCACGGAAAGCACAATTACACATTTTATTTATCACAATTTTCATAATTCCAATTGAATTTTGCGTCTTTTTCTGCCGTTTTGGTTGTGAAATGAGATTTTGGAGAGAGGGATTGAAGTGATGTACGAGGGGGTACAACAGTGGAAGGGTGTGGGTGAATGTTTGGGGGGGGGGGGGGTGGAATAAAGGGAGAGAGAGGAGAGTTCTTTCCCCAATCTGAACGGCCTCTCTTCCGCACACCTCCCCTACACAGTCAGCTTTACGACGCTCGCACACAATCCTGGGGAGTTTGGGGGCGGACGGGCGGGGGGAGTCCCCAAAAGCCCACCGCCCCCCCCCCCATTCCCGGTATGGCCGGTCCCACGCTCCAGTAAGAGCGGGGCAAGTTGGTGGAGGGAAGCGCGAGCGCGGATCCCCCGCAGCTGCGCGAGGAGTTGCTGTGTGCTGCTGAGAGGTAGGCGGTATACCCAACCTCCGCCCCAAAACCCTAGGACACCTGTGTAAACGCTCAGGGGCCGGGCAGAGGAAGGGGTGCGCCCCCTTTAAAAACGGGAGGTGGAGGCGGAGCCCCCCCCCCCCAATCAACTAAAAGCGCACGCGCGGACAACGAATAACGAACCTGCCCGCACTTCTCGGGAGGCTGAGATGAGAAGCGACCGTGGGTGGGAGGCGGAGGTCGTGGAGTGAGTCGAGCGAGCGCGCTCCGACGTGTGGGCACGCGGGGTGAGGGTGCTAAAAGGAGAGGAGAGCATGGAGCGCTGGAGAAGGAAGGGCGATGACTCCTAGTAGGAGGATCGAGAGCTGTTGTTGCGAACTCGACGGGCTACAGTCAACGAGACTGGGGATGGGCGGATGCGGCTTCGTGGCTACCACTCGCCCCCCCGCCCATACGTGAAAACTGACTCGGGACCCGTGGTGCTCCTGGGGGGGGGGCGGGCTGCGTCGCCCCCCCCACCTCGGCACAATACTCAATTTCACACGCTATTATCCCGCCGAGCAATGGCGGACCTCCCAGGCAGGACCCAGGGATGACGAGACGTTTGGGTTACACGTGGGGAGGAGGGACAGTCTACTGAATGGGGAATGCCGGGCGGGGGCAGAGACCCACCCACCACCCAACCTCCCAATTCCTTTCCCCTCACACGGTAACACCAACACTCACCCCGCTCCCTCCCCTTCCTCATTCTGTTGCAGTCTTCCCGCCACTCCTCTCTTGGGGGACTGAAACTTCGGTGTAATTTTGTGGCATTTTTCGGCCAAAAATTCGCTCCGTTGTGCGGCAGTTTTTGCCCACTTGGTCCACAACTGCACTCTTCTTGGTGGAGGGAGGACCCCTGTAATTTTCAATTTTCTACTTCTATTTGAAAATTTAGACAAAATTTTCATTAATATTAGCGGCTCAACTCATTTGAATGTCAATTTAATTGCCATAAATTCAACACGGCAAATAGCAATTATGTTATTGTAACGATGTGATGTATTTGTTTGCTATACTTACATTTTATGCGCGTTTACTCGTTTCGATTGCATCTCCGCACGCCTAATCCCTGTCGTCGCGGCGGTCTCTTTGATCTTGTCTGATCTGCACTTCCCACTCCCAAAACGACCAACTTGTGCCTAGGGCGCGTCCATCCCATGGCAGTCTTCCTTATCTCCCCTGCATAAATAGGCCGCGAATCTCTGTGCGTCGAGTACATGTTTTGAGCCATACTTAACTTGTGAACTCAACCGTCCCTTGCCTCTTGTTGTTTGTAAAGAAAAGTGTAAAAACGGGCGCAAAAGCGTAACGGCAAGGCCGAGGCGCACGGAGCCTATCTTACTACTACAGCAGATATGCGATGGAAGGTAAGTGTGGTGACGACAACCCCACCGGTCTGTTATTTCTCCGAAAGCAGATGGGCTTCGGTAGATCAATCGTTGCGCGGGGGCAGTTTGCCCCGCACTGTGTAGTCGACAAACAAAATTTATTATAGTCACTTAAATTTAATTCTCTGGAGAGAGACAGACCTTAGCGGCTCATGGTGCCATTATTA
>JASAMZ010004272.1:0-22507 GCA_030248115.1 Linhomoeus sp. GSCO2_2 | reverse complement strand
GACTGCGCAGGATTCGCCATTGATTCCATCGACCGCCGATGCGTCTTCTACCGAAGAGAAGAGCTCGCGACGTCCTACGTCGTGGAAGACGACAATTACTCTGGACTGTACGTCGCTCTAGACGTCCCATCGCCAGGTACGGTACTTGTTGCACCCGTTGGGCTTTATGGCCTAATCGATAAGCAGGCAGGCAGACCCTAGTCGCTATACAGCAGCCCAACATGAAAGGAATTCTAACACCAAGCGTTTCCAGTCCCCGTTTCCTGCAACCTTCGATGTTTTCCTCATTTCAGCGACATCTGCATCCGCTACGGTGTCGGAAGCGATGACTTCTACACTACCAGTGACAACGACAACAACAACCACGACAACCACAACAACTACAACAACCACGACAACCACAACAACTAAGACAACTACAACAACTACGACAACCACAACAACTACGACAACCACAACAACTACGACAACCACAACAACGACAACAAGCACCGCGAGCACAACAACCACGACAACCACAACTGCCGCAGCATCCACGACTACCACCACAACTTTTGAGCCGTTTGAGGTCAGTCGATGACTTGTACAGTAGGCGTATCGCCAATTCACATCAACTACAACAGCCCCCTGCATTATCGCTGCTGCTCTTGTACCTAGGTGATCGCCACAACGACCTACGACATCATTTGGAAGGACTCGGGCAGTGGGGCCTTCATAGATTTCTCGATATGGCGACCCCGATACTCGGACCATCCCAACGCGTTTGTGTTGGGAGATGTGGCGAAGCTGGGTCACTTGGCGCCAAGTTTCACCACCTATCTCGTCAGAGCGAAAGAAGACGTCGCTGCTCTCGCACCACCTGATGACTTCGTGCAACTTTGGAACGTGAGAGAATTGATTGATGACAATTGATTCGTTGCGTTTTGGATCTGTCGCTACACGGTACATAAACTGTACTCGTAATTGCGCTTCGCTATTGTATTTCTTTTGCAGGACGCCGGAAGCGGCGCTGATTGGGACGCAGGGTTGTGGAAACCTGTTTGCTCTGCCGGCTACGTCTACTTAGGTTTGTCTGCGTCTCTGCAGTATTCACGCGTGAAATGCTCGCCACAGGCCAGAACACACGCAACAAGCTCCGGTATTAAAAAGTTGAGTTTGTATTCTGACTGACATTGCAAAGAGTTGCGTTCTTTCTGCAGAGAGTGCGAGAGTTCATCGCCCGCATGCTCCGCTTCATGAGCCCCCGCTTCGCAAGAGGGTATTGCATAGCAATATTGATTTCGCCCGCGATTTGGCTTTTAGTGCGAGAATATCCCTCTTTCAAGCAACGTTTTTAAAAAAGTGACAAAACTTGTAAAAGTTTTGGCAAACAATTGACAGAGCACAAAACAGCGCACTACGAGCAATCAAACCGTGTCGCACTTCTGCATGTAGCAAACAGCGATCTTAGTGTCGAGAATGGCGTTTTCTGCTGAGCGTGCTTGCGTTATTGAAAACATTCTTGCTACCAATGTTGCGTAGCAAGACCACTCCAAAAGTGTAGTCGCGAAGAGAGTCAAAGACGCTGCACGAAACCGAAAGGGCCTTGCTACAATCTCAGTGAAAATTCAAAGCTCAAAACCACTCCGCTTTTTAAAAGAGACTTGTTTGGTTACCCTGGCCGGTTATACTACATATTTGGCACTTCCCGGCACTAATTTCTATACCGCTACGGATTGCCGAAGTATGTACACACACTGTATAACTAAGGGCTTCCAAACAGGCGCGTAGCGTGTCCGCTTGTCGAACCATAGCCTTTACCTGTGTGCGTAATTACGGCGGCAGACCAGTCTACCAAGTTGGTGTTACATTAGCTTCAAGGCTGTCAAATTAGCTTTATGGAAAATCTACCAGGTCTTTCGAAACTCCAGACCCCCCCCCCCCTCCACAGAACGCTGTGTAAAAGCTAGCAAGCTCAAACTTGCATACATTATACCCTAATGTCTTCACAACTCGGATGCAAAAATTCAGCACTTCGTCTTAACCCATGCGCAAATGAGGGCGCGAAACGCAAAATCGGTATACCGTTATCATGCTATCATGCTTCTGACGGTGGCGCCCCTCTTCTCCATGGCGATGGCCTCCAGGAGGAGGGAGAGCAAACGCGTGTAAAAGCTCTGCAACTATTTGCTGGATACTTGGCAGACTATGCTCGACACATTCGTGCAAAGAAGTTTCGAAATTTAAGCTGTTTCAAATTGCCGAAATTTGGGATTTTCGACAAAACCCTTGAAAATATCCCTAATTTCGTTAATTATAAAATCTGAAACTATTTGATAAATAATTGGCAGACTATGCTCGACACATCCGTAAAAAGAAATTTTGAAATTCAAGCTGTTTGAAATTGTTGAAATTTGGGGATTTTGACAAAATCCTTAAAAATATACTAATTTCGTTAATTATATTCGCTGAAACTATTTGCTAAATACTTGGCAAACTATGCTCGACACATCCGTGCAAAGAAGTTTTGAAATTTAAGCTGCTTGAAATTGTCGAAATTTGGGAATTTTGACAAAACCCTTGAAAATATTCCTAATTTCGTGAATTCTAAAATACGAAACTATGTCACAAATTCATCGCGTCTTATGCCCTTTCCATTTCAGCAAAAACTTTGCCGATACGACTTGTAAATAGAAGTGTCATTTTTGACACTTTCATATTTTAATTGTAAATATCTCGAAATAGGGAAATTAGCAACAGAAACGGACAACGGCACGTTACTCAGCGCATTCGACTCCATCGGGTGGCACTAACCGTCATGTCTAGTTGTTCCGTACCCACACACACACACACACACAGACAGACCCACAGACAATAGCGTCCGTATATATACTCGCCGCCCTGGGGGGCGGCGAAATAATATGAAAGCTAGAAGACAAGAAATCCTGATATGTAGGTAGAGCGACGTCTGTCTAATATAGGAGGACACGGTAGTACAGTAATTCTACGGGTATTGCAGTGCAACGCGGTGACCTGGGTCACGATGGACAACGGAGAAGAAATTCCCTGGTTCCATGAGTGCGGGGCTGGCTGCACAGGCAAAAGCTACCCAAGCGACAAAATAACTCCCAACTGTTGAAGAGAGCAAGCAGGAATGCAATACAGTATCACCCTATACGATATATCATACGGTATGAGTTTGGTGATTCTGGACGATTGCACCACGATTTGGTGGTTGGTGCGGTGCGTTACGGTACTTTGAGTGTTACTTTTGTTTCGCTCAACCGTCTGTCGAAATATTCGTATTGGCGAAACAATGTTCGAAATTTCACAAATTCTCGTGATTGTGCCGCTGCACTCTAAATAGCCACTGTAGATATGTAGTTCGATTGCCACGATTGCTGGAAAACACTCCCCGTAAAAGGCGGAAAAACGAACGCGCAAACACCAAGCAATCGCCCAATGTTGAACTCAAGCGTTAGTCCAAGCCTAAAAGTCAATCCTACTCTTAGCCTAAGCCTAAGAAAAATTCAGAATTTAAAGTGATTATATGTTGGCTTGTATGTGTTTAACATTACCGAGAGCATCCTCCTACCACCATTGCGACGCTTACCGTGTTCGCAAGCGCTTCCATTCATTTCATGTGGATAGGCACAAGGCAGGCACTGACGCGATTTGTCTCTATGGTAGCTTGGAAGTTCGGCCCGTTTGTTCTCTTTGTCTTTGTGGGTACCGCATACCGTAATGTATTAGGTGCTAAAGCAGACGCATAAGATTAAGTACTTGTTGTCAAACCGGCCAGCTGTGCAATGCTAGCCATTGAGTATACGTAACTTGAAGCGTTTCGAACGTCGAAGTTTTTATCGCAATTTCATAACATCTGACTCTTGAAGTCATGAGTGCATCCTCCGTAACGGCCGTTGCGCTGATTCTCTGCCTCGCGTGGGTAAGCGGCTCTCTTACACAAGGTACATACCGTAAATACAACAAGCTTAGAGTAACAAGCTTAGAGTAAAAACTGGGTACCCGATGATGGTTGATTGGCATTGCATAGTGTGTCGTGCATTTGAAGAGTATATTCAATAGTGTGTCAGAATAGAAAATTGAGCATTTCTTCGGGGAGTTTCTCCGCAGTTACCTCGAGTTTCCAAAGATAGTTTGTGCAACTGTCGGGCAATCGATGCCTGTAAGGCGCATTGGTGGGTACTGATCCATAAATGGATCAGGAATGTTCGCCGCAGGTTCAGTTTGGAATGAAGAGGGTCTAAATGGGACGACGCCCTTTTTTCGCTCGGCCTCAGCCGAGCGAACCCTATCAAGAGCTCGGCGTGCGTGCGTGTGTGCGTACGTACGTGCGTGCGTACGTACGTCACGCTCGCTTCGGGCTTAATAACTCGCTCGTCCGACGTCGTAGGGTGGAGTTTGAGACATCGTCGAGTAGCCTGAGGACTCCTCTCGCCATCTGAGTGTTCAAAACTGAAATAAGTTTTCAAACTCGCGCGCTACAGTATCCCAAAGTGGGGTCCATTTTAAGACAAAAGTTGACCGAAGCTAGTCAAATCGCATATCAAAGTGAAGCGCTCGAGCCCCTGAGCACGAATCCGACAACAAAAAGTTTCAAAAGTTTAAACAGAGAGCTACAGTAACCAAAACGCGTCGAAAACTGGAAACGACACGCTTGCTTCGGGCTTAATAACTCGCTCGTCCGACGTCGTAGGATGGAGTTTGAGACATGGTCGGGTAGCCTGCGGACTCCTCTCGCCATCTGAGTGTTCAAAACTGAAATAAGTTTTCAAACTCGCGCGCTACAGTATCCCAAAGTGGGGTCCGTTTTAAGACAAAAGTTGACCGAAACTGGTCAAATCGCATATCAAAGTGAAGCGCTCGAGCTCCTGAGCACGAATCCGACAACAAAAAGTTTCAAAAGTTTAAACATAGAGCTACAGTAACCAAAACGCGTCAAAAACTGGAAACGACACGCTTGCTTCGGGCTTAATAACTCGCTTGTCTGACGTCGCTAGGCTGAGTTCGACACATCGACGGGTAGCCCTCGGACTACTCTCGCGAATTGTGACGTCGAAATAATAACAAGTTTTAAAAATTGCGCGCTACAGTATCCCGAAGTTATGTCCGCGAAAAGTCAAAACTTCATCGAACCTAGTCGAATCGCATATCAAAATGAAGCGCTCGACCTCCTGAGCAAGAATCCGACAACAAAAAGTTTCAAAACGTCAATGAGAGGGCTACAGTAACCAAGACGCGATGAAAACTGCAGATTTTGGTTTGTTATATCTTGGCACTCGTACGTTGCAGAGCGGCGGTCTTGACATCGCTGAAGAGCGCACTGCAAGCCAACATCAAATCATGCTCACAATTAACCTATAGTTTTGCGCTAGATTCCAGTGTCTTTTTTTTAAATTTAGTCTGAAAAGATGATTTTCTTGGTGTAAAGAATTAAACCCGAGCGATACCAATGTTGCGTAGCAAGACCACTCCAAAAAGTGTACTCGCGAGGAGAGTCAAAGACGCTGCACGAAACCGGAAAGGGCCTTGCTACAATCTCAGTACAAATTCAAAGCTCAAAACCACTCCGCTTTTTAAAAGAGACTTGTTTCGCCGCGCCTCAGCGCGGCGAGGTGTATATGTTGCAGGCCATGGCCGTCTTCAGGCCATCGCCGTCTAGACGGCTCTGGCCTGGTCGATCAGGCCGTGGCCGTCTAGACGGCGTTGGCCTGATGCGTCAGGCCATGGCCGTCTTCTGCTCGAAAAGACGGACATGGCCTGATGGACCAGGCCGTAGCCGTCTTTAAGAGTATCAGCTGTTACAAGCGCTTGCAGGGAAGGGGCACAGCAGGCCTAAGCAGGAGGTGAAGTAGATGGAGGAGTGTTTATTCCACTTGCAGTTTGCACTAAAACTCGGCCGGCGTCGCGCCTGGCGGGTCTCAACTGAGGCTTAGCGCGACCACCAACTTCAGGGCGCGCTCCGCGCGCCCTGAAGTCGGTCACCGGTCGCGTTAAGCCTAAGTTTCGACCCGCCAGACTGCGACGCCGACTGACTCTTGTGCATTGTGGGCGCAGGGCGAGCCTAAGCATAGCCTGATTTGGAAGGAATATACTATGTCGGAAACTAGCAGAGCAAGGAAAAGACGGCCATGGCCTGGCGCATCAGGCCGTGGCCGTCTGACGGCTCTGGCCTGACGAATCACACCAGGGCCTTCTTCTGCTCGAAAAGACGGCCACGGCCTGATCGACCAGGCCAAAGCCGTCTAGACGGCCACGGCCTGTAGACGGCCATGGCCTGTGACATATATATGTCGCGTCCAGTTTCCGTATTAGTCCAGAATCCGTATATACGGATTCTGGACGCTGCACTGTCCAAAATCCGTATATACGGATTCTGGACGCCGTTCTGTCCAGAATCCGTATTCGAGAAAGGCGCGCGGTCGAACACTCGTATACGCTTTCTGGACGTCCAGAATCCGTATTCACGAAGTGCATGCGCGACTTGGGTGGGCGGCCGGTGTGTTTAAGTTAGGGGACAAATATTCACCGCTTTTAATTTGTGATATCCGGTTTTAATTTCGAAGAAAGCGCTTTCATTTCAGAGCGCTTAAAATAAACATTGCGCTTTTAATTTTGAAGAATGCGCTTTTAAAATTGTTGAAAAGGAAGAAAGCGGCAAGCGCTTTTGAAATTGAACAAAGCGCTTTTAGCTTTTGAGAGGAAGGCGCAGCTGCAAACATATGGATTTGATTTAAAGTCAGTATTAGATTCAGGCTAAGGCTTAGGCTTAGGCCTACTATCTCCTCCTGCTCAGGCCTACGATCTCTGCCTGCTCAGGCCTACGATCTCCGCCTAGTATGCTTAGCCTAGGCTCAGGCCTACGATCTCTTCCTGCTCTGGCCTACGATCTCCTCCTGCTCAGGCCTACGATCTCCGCCTAGTATGCTTCGCCGAGGCTCAGGCCTACGATCTCCGCCTGCTCAGGCCTACGATCTCCGCCTAGTATGCTTAGCCTAGGCTCAGGCCTACGATCTCCGCCTGCTCAGGCCTACGATCTCCGCCTGCTCAGGCCTACGATCTCCGCCTAGTATGCTTAGCCTAGGCTCAGGCCTACGATCTCCGCCTGCTCAGGCCTACGATCTCCGCCTAGTATGCTTAGCCTAGGCTCAGGTCTACGATCTCCGCCTAGTATGCTTAGCCTAGGCTCAGGTCTACGATCTCCGCCTAGTATGCTTAGCCGGCTCAGGCCTACGATCTCCCCCTGCTCAGGCCTACGATCTCCGCCTAGTATGCCTAGCCTAGGCTCAGGCCTACGATCTCCGCCTAGTATGCTTAGCCTAGGCTCAGGCCTACGATCTCCGCCGGCTCAGGCCTCAGGCCTGGACGTCCAGAAAACGTATACAGGCCTGCGCCTTCCTCCAATACGGATTCTGGACGGTGTGGCGTCCAGATTCCGTATATACGGATTTTGGACAGTGCAGCGTCCAGAATCCGTATATACGGATTCTGGACGAATACGGAAACTGGACGTAACATATATACGGATGGCAATGTCTGTCTGTCTGTCTGTGTGTGTGTGTGTGTGTCCGTCCGTCCGTGGCACCGAAGTAAGATATGTGACATATGTGGTCAAGTACAGTCAAGGTCGCTGAGTACGGATCCGATGTCCGTTTCTGTTGCTAATTTCGCATTTTCGAGATATTCACCATTAAAATTCAAAAATGTCGAAAATCGACTTTTTCACCTGATGAGCTAACCGCGAAATTTCTTCAGAAATGGAAAGAGCACGGACCGCTGATCATTTGTAACCCAAAAGAAAATTTTTGTTAATGTGGAATTTGATAGAAATACGCAATTGTTTGTCGAAATTTCATAAATTGACAAAAATAGAACGTCATTTATTGACGAATGTGAATGCAGAAACTGAAACGTCGTGAGCCAATAAGAACTTGTGACATAGTTTTTCTATTTTAAAAAATTTCAATTTGGAGATATTCACAATTAAAATATGAAAATGTCGAAAATCGTCTTTTTCGCCTGATGAGCTAGCGGCGAAATTTCTTCAGAAGTGGAAAGAGCATAGGCCGTGGACAATTTGCAACACAAAAGAAATTTTTTTCAAATGTGGAATTTCATAGAAATACGCAATTATTTGTCAAAATTTCATAAATTGACAAAAATAGAACGTCATTTATTGACGAATGTGAATGCAGAAATTGAAAGGTCGTAAGCTAATAAGCATTTGTGACATGGTTCTACAGTTTTGAAATATAGCAATTTAGATATATTTACAATTAAAATGTAAAAATGTCGAAAATCGACTCTGTCGCCTGATGGACTAGCGGCGAAATTTCTTCAGAAATAGAAAGAGCATAGACCGCAGATAATTTGTAACACAAACAAAATTGTTTGCAATTGTGGAATTGTATAGAAATACGCCACAATTTGTCAAAATTCCATAAATTGACAAAAGCGTCATAACGCGAAATACGCAACCAAACGAAATTCCTGGTAGAGAACGACTGCAACAAACAGTTGGCAAGCTTTTTGTTCGATGTGGCGTATTCCCACAGGTATAAAACTTCAGATCAACGGCGTCGTATCATGCCGATACCATATAGCGAACGCGGCGATATCACTGAGCTTTAGATCAGTTGTACAGGCAACCGTATCGTGGCAATAGCTGCATTTTAATAGTGGTACACGTTTTCAAGATACCTTCTCTAGGCGGCTAATTATGCGAATGAAACTCACTATACTCTTCACCAAGATTTGACAGACACAAAGTATGGGTTGAACTTTTTACACACACAGCTTGTTTCGCCCGGCCTCAGCAGAAGCGACAAATATGTAGGAGGTCACTTTTGCGCTTCAAAGTTTGCATCTACACAAAATTTTCGAATTCGTCAAAGACTAAATTGCTCTCAGTTCAAAGGCCGCAATAGTGGACAAATATTCGCCGCTGTTAATCTATTACAACCGCTTCCCCCCCCCCCCCCCCCCCCGCCCCCTCGAATAAGCCCCCTTCCAATATAGTACCACCTACCTTACGTACTGCACTGCATGGATGTATGCAGCGTGCTGTATGCCTGCGTAGCGCACTATAACCATTGTACTACTACAACTACTATATGTAGTAAATATACCCTTTAGTACATGGTATGTTAAGGATATCCAGTACCTGGAAGGTATATTTCGTATGGTATCCGCAAATTGTGAGTGCCTTGCGCCTCCGGAAGAGGAGTCGAAATATTAAGACCCCCCCCCCCCCACCATTGCAATAACCACCCTGATCCACCCGCCAATAGTACCCCCCCCCCGCCCTAGAGGAGGGGTTGGAAAAGATGAGACCCCGACGACTTATTACGGTATTTAGGAAATCCAATTTGTAGGGATTTTGCAGGCTGCAGTCGAGGGCGACTGCCCCACGACTCGACTAGAAAACTGCACCGAAGGCACCCCCACACCACCGACTACGACGGTTGTTCTACTTTACAGCAGTGTTGCCGTTGTACCACGGTTTTCTAAATTGTTTTGTTTCTCTGCCCAATTTCTAAATTGCCTTGTTATAGTTATTGTTCCAGTCGGTTCCGGAGAAATATTGTTATTGTTAACAATGTCTTAAAATGATCCTGAAGAAATTTGTACGAGTATATATGTAGAGTATCTCAAGTGGTTCACATTAGTTGCACAGATAGACAATCGCCACTACGTAACAGGAGGCTCCGCAACTCAACAAGAGGCAGGGTGAAAACACGCTCTGTACCAGCTGGCAAGAATGCGCCCGGTCTCGCGCCTCTCTGGAAGGCTATTGTTGAATACCGTAGGTACTCTAATAGCCCCCCCCCCCGGAGTGAGGTTATACAAATAAGTCCCCAGGGAGGCGGCTTATTCGAGTATTTTCGGTAAACGGTAGAGTAGTAGAGTAACAGGCATACATGGCCTGTCGGCATCGAATCGACGCCGCACGTCGTTGGTACCACCACCCACCCACACCATTTGATCCGCAAGGGTCGAAAACCCCCTCTATGCGAAATTTCAGACAAGTAGAAATTTTCAAATTTTGTCATAATTACCGGATTTTTCCGCTTATAAGCCCATCCACTTTTAGCCCATGGGCTTATACGTTGTTTTGACTGCCACTTATAAGCCCATGGGCTTATACGTGGTGTCCAAACTTTGGCAGGAGGGTGGCCAATATTTGCCTAATTTAACTGCCACTTGACGTTAAAATAGTTAGAAATGAACCACAAACGGTAGTAAAACTGCAAATTAGCAGGTTGTTTTAACTACTCACTAACAAATACGCCTTAAATAGTCCAATGGAGCTGCGTAATTCATGCTAATTTGTTACTGCCATAGGACAGACTAGCGTGCTTTCCCGTTGCAGAAGAATTTGTGTCATGTGATTAGCATGGTATTTGTATCGTCTGCCAATGTGCTTGTTCAAGGCGCTGCTGGGTAGTGATGGCAACCGAAAACTGGGTAAGTACTTACCCAGTTTTACCCAGTTTATTTTAACTGGGTATACCCAGTTTTTACTTACCCAGTTTCGTTTCAGCGTACCCAGTTTTACCCAGTTTTACTTCTACCCAGTTGTTTTGCTGCGTACCTAAGCAGTTTCGGCTAGAAAACTGGGTACCCAGTTTTACTTACCCAGTTTTTACCCAGTTAATAAACTGGGTAAGAAACTGGGTAAACAGTATTTTGCAATCCTACCACTGACAACTTTGCTTATTATCCATTTATGAGGCGGGCGTTGTCTAATGTAACATGCAGTGGCCAGCACAAAATGAATGGGCATAGACTTTGGCGTTGAAATATGTGCCTCATCCAAAGAGATAGCAATACTATGAAGTGGAAAATGTTTGATTCTAGAGTGGAATGTCGCAGCACAGTGAATTAGCTACAAGCAGGGCCACTCTGGTCTGCATTCAGCTAGACCTATGTTGGTCTTATCTCAGAAGAGATGGTTCACAGTTCACAGTACCTCTGTGGGGTTAGTCTACATGCATTTTGTGGTCCCGTACTAGGCAACTAATACCAGTGAATATTGACAATTTTGTCAAAATTGCTCCAGAAGTCTGTTGGTGCAGTATTTTGATGCATTGATGCGCTAAATCAGAACCGCTATTGTTTCAAAATTTTCCATCTTACCTACCCAGTTTACCCAGTTTATTCGGCCGTACTTATCCAGTTTCACCGAAAACTGGGTAAATTTACCTGTACTTACCCAGTTTTGCCGAAAACTGGGTATACTTACCTGTACTTACCCAGTTTCCAAATTTTGGAAATTGCCATCACTACTGCTGGGGTACCTCGTTTCAACGGTTAGTTTGGCGAAACACTCGCTCAAGCGGCTAGAATTGCCTGCGTGAGCATTGGCGTGCTGTCCATCCTGTTGCAAAGGTCTGTCCTGTTGCGAGCCAACGGCGCTCGTCGCCTCGCGCGACGATCCTGTTGTAACGTCTGTACTGTTGCAGCGTCCTGTTGCAGAAAGTCTGTCCTGTTGCAGAAAGTCTGTCCTGTTGCAGAAAGTCTGTCCTGTTGAGAAAGTCTGTCCTGTTGCAGAAAGTCTGTCCTGTTGCAATAACTGTCCTGTTGCAAGCGAAATAGTCGCTGAAGCGGCTAGAATTGCCTGCCGGCTCTGTTGCAATTGCGCAGCGTCCTGTTGCAGAAAGTCTGTCCTGTTGCAAGATCTGTCCTGTTGCAAGCGAAATAGTCGCTAAAGCGCCGCGCAAAACAAATGATAGAAAGCGGGCAGATTTTCCGGTTGCAAGATGTGTCCTGTTGCAAGGTCTGTCCTGTTGCAAGCGAAATAGTCGCTGAAGCGGCTAGAATTGCCTGCCGGCTCTGTTGCAATTGCGCAGCGTCCTGTTGCAGAAAGTCTGTCCTGTTGCAAGATGTGTCCCGTTGCAAGCGAAATAGTCGCTGAAGCGGCTAGAATTGCCTGCGCGAGCATTGTCGTACTGTTCGGCTCTGTTGCAATTGCGCAGCGTCCTGTTGCAGAAAGTCTGTCCTGTTGCAAGATCTGTCCTGTTGCAAGCGAAATAGTCGCTGAAGCGGCTAGAATTGCCTGCCGGCTCTGTTGCAATTGCGCAGCGTCCTGTTGCAGAAAGTCTGTCCTGTTGCAAGATGTGTCCCTTGCAAGCGAAATAGTCGCTGAAGCGGCTAGAATTGCCTGCGCCAGCATTGTCGTACTGTTCGGCTCTGTTGCAATTGCGCAGCGTCCTGTTGCAGAAAGTCTGTCCTGTTGCAAGATCTGTCCTGTTGCAAGCGAAATAGTCGCTGAAGCGGCTAGAATTGCCTGCGCCAGCATTGTCGTACTGTTCGGCTCTGTTGCAATTGCGCAGCGTCCTGTTGCAGAAAGTCTGTCCTGTTGCAAGATCTGTCCTGTTGCAAGCGAAATAGTCGCTGAAGCGGCTAGAATTGCCTGCCGGCTCTGTTGCAATTGCGCAGCGTCCTGTTGCAGAAAGTCTGTCCTGTTGCAAGATGTGTCCCGTTGCAAGCGAAATAGTCGCTGAAGCGGCTAGAATTGCCTGCGCGAGCATTGTCGTACTGTTCGGCTCTGTTGCAATTGCGCAGCGTCCTGTTGCAGAAAGTCTGTCCTGTTGCAAGATCTGTCCTGTTGCAAGCGAAATAGTCGCTGAAGCGGCTAGAATTGCCTGCCGGCTCTGTTGCAATTGCGCAGCGTCCTGTTGCAGAAAGTCTGTCCTGTTGCAAGATGTGTCCCTTGCAAGCGAAATAGTCGCTGAAGCGGCTAGAATTGCCTGCGCCAGCATTGTCGTACTGTTCGGCTCTGTTGCAATTGCGCAGCGTCCTGTTGCAGAAAGTCTGTCCTGTTGCAAGATCTGTCCTGTTGCAAGCGAAATAGTCGCTGAAGCGGCTAGAATTGCCTGCCGGCTCTGTTGCAATTGCGCAGCGTCCTGTTGCAGAAAGTCTGTCCTGTTGCAAGATGTGTCCTGTTGCAAGCGAAATAGTCGCTGAAGCGGCTAGAATTGCCTGCGCCAGCATTGTCGTACTGTTCGGCTCTGGTGCAATTGCGCAGCGACCTGTTGCAGAAAGTCTGTCCTGTTGCAAGATCTGTTCTGTTGCAAGCGAAATAGTCGCTGAAGCGGCTAGAATTGCCTGCCGGCTCTGTTGCAATTGCGCAGCGTCCTGTTGCAGAAAGTCTGTCCTGTTGCAAGCAAGATCTGTCATGTTGCGAGCGAAATAGTCGCTGAAGCGGCTAGAATTGCCTGCGCGAGCAGTGTCGTACTGTTCGGCTCTGTTGCAATTGCGCATTGCAAGGTTCTCTGCTGTACCGCCCACTGCCGCACTGTTCGCTTCTGCAAGGCTCTGCTACCGTGCATTGCCGTACTGTTCAGGCAAAGCCTGCGTTGAAGGCAGGCAGCAACAGGCGACGCTGGCCGTGCAGCGATTGATTTTCTGCGGTCGATGGATCCAAGCGAGCGAGCTTCTCTGCGGGACGCCGCTGGCGTCCTGCTGGCTTCCTAGCGCGCGCATGCTGAAGCGTCGCGTGGCGAAGTGCTAGCGAGTCAGGCGCATGCTGAAGCGTCGCGTGGCGAAGTGCTAGGAAGGCAAGCGTACTCGGACAGACAGACGGACAAAAGGCCTAGCTAGCATAGTAATGTAGATAAAGAACCCCCCTGAAAGTCGACTGTCACGTATTAGCCCTGGGCTTATATGTGTCACCAGTTTTACTCTTGTGAAGGTTTCAAAACCACGTATAAGCCCATGGGCTTATAAGCGGAAAAAAAAATTCCGATCGTATTGAGTACGTTGTACGTGCTTGGTGCAATACATAACTGA
Source organism: Linhomoeus sp. GSCO2_2 (assembly GCA_030248115.1). Taxonomy (NCBI): domain Eukaryota; kingdom Metazoa; phylum Nematoda; class Chromadorea; order Monhysterida; family Linhomoeidae; genus Linhomoeus; species Linhomoeus sp. GSCO2_2. Next base: position 8,713 of record JASAMZ010004272.1, on the reverse strand, counting down.
TAAGAAATTGGCACGCACTTTGTTACGCGCAGGAGCTTGAAGCGTACATGCAGGAACCCCTGCAGTGACGCAGTCTTCGTTTCACTTACACTAGCGGCCGGGGCGCGCGCCTTCGGCGCGCGCGGAGAAAAGCCCTGCGCGGGCTCGCTTCGCTCGCCCGCTCCAGGCTTTTCGTCTCGCTCGGCGCTGCGCGCCTCGCTCGACAGCCGCCGCCTAACCTCTCATTTGCTTCACTGTGTGACAATATCTGCTTGGTTCGATTCCCGTGCTTGGAAGAAACTTTTGCTGATGCAAAAGTTATCATTTGCGGATTTGGGGCGCAGCGTGCTAAACTCTGTGAAGTTGCACACTTGCTACCCTATCATGCTGTCATATTGCCTTCCATGCATCACCTTCCATGCGGCCTCCACTGTCTATATCGAAAATAAAAAATTTGAATTTTCTCCCTTGCAGTACGCCTACGCGCGTCGTGACCAGATGCGTGAAGTTGCACATTGTCCACCCTACACACCCAGGATACCAACCGCCTTGCCCGCCCTTTCAAGCAGGCTCCACTATCCAGACCGAAATTCAAAAATTTGAATTTTCTCACTTACAGTATACCGTACAGCGTCGTGGCGGGGTGCTTGAAGTTGCACATTGCCCATCCTACACACCCGGCATACCAACCGCTTCGCCCGCCTTTCCAAGGAGGCTCCACTGTCTAGACCGAAATTCACAAATTTGAATTTTCTCGCCTACCGTAGGCTTTCCCGCGTAACGGACCCGTTTTGGCTCGCCTCCGGCCCAGGCCCAGGGCAGCGCCCCATAGCTGGGATCGGTCTACTGGGCAAGTCGGGCGGGCTGATTGGGGCCGACAGACAGACAGACGCACAGACAACCGGCGATTAAGGGGTAGAACAACTCGCCAGTTGTAGTGCTCGCAACACGCAACTAGCAGTGCATTAGTAGCACAACAATAGATAAGGTTCGTATGTAAACAAACACGTGCTATGTTTCAAAATTTGAGCTGGGGCAGGGGTGACCATAGAAACTGAAACTAGTTTCAGTTTCAGTTTCAGTTTCTATAAATATACTGAAACTGAAACTGAAACTGAAACTAAAATGGTCAGCCATATTGAAACTGAAACTGAAACTGAAACTCCACGAAAGGAATCAGTATTAGTGCTATACTGAAACTACTTTCGGTGCGCACTACTGAAACTAGTTTCAGTTTCAGCTTCAGTGTTTGAGACGTATGTTTGGCTCATCTTAGGTTGATTCGGCATTTTGCTTGATTGACAATGACGAAAAAACTTTGAATGCACCTTGTGTATGGTAATCAGCAACGCAACAACGCATCTATGCGAGATTGCACGTGCGCTTTACAGCTGCGAACAGCGTACTTAATACTGAAACTCAGTTTCAGTAACTGAAACTGAAACTCAAGAAAATTCTTTACTGAAACTGAAACTAAAAAGAAAACTGGTACTGATACTGAAACTGAAACTAAATCAGTTTCTATGGTCACCCCTGAGCTGGGGTTGGTATTCTACCATAACTCGACCGAATAGTGGGCGGTGTTTTATTATTTCCTTATAAATATCTTATTACCTCAAAAGAAATATTTGGAGGAAACGGCAGGAACGTCAGATGATGCCACTTTGATGGGGTGCGGTAAGCACAAAGTGTTTCGAATTACTGCAGGAGGGGTTCTTGCATGTACACTTCGGCTCCTGCACGCGACAAAATGCGTGACAATTCCTTATCGGTAATGCATTACACCAAGCACGTACAACGTGCTCAGTACGATCGGAATTTTGTCAATTTAGACAAAATTTGAAAATTTCAATATGTCTGAAATGTCACATAGAGGGGGGTTTTCGACCCTTGCGGATCGAATGGTGTGTTTCCCAACGACGTTCGTCGTCGATTTGATGCCGACGGGCCATGTATGTACGCCTGTCACTCTACTACTGGTAATGTAGGTAGGTAGGAGGGCCCGTGTCAAAGGCTTCCAAACAAGGCGCTCAGCGTGACCGCTTGCACTTCTATTGCATACACCTGCCAGAACAACCACGGTGGAGATACCATCTACCAAGTGAGTGCTCTGTTGCTGTTGAAGGGCTTACCGTAGTTAATCCCCCAATATGCGCCCGTTCAAGAGCCAAGTTGAGAAAATAGGCGTCCCCCCCCCCCCCCCCTCAATAAGAGCCCACCTTTCGTTAGCATCGGCCCCACTGACACTTCCGTACATGCTGTTGCTTGCAGGGGTGACCACTAGTTTCAGTTTCAGTTTTTATAAATATACTGAAACTGAAACTGAAACTAAAATGGTCAGATATATTTAAACTGAAACTGAAACTCCACAAAAGGAGTCAGTATTAGTGCAATACTGAAACTAGTTTTAGTACGCACTACTGAAACTAGTTTCAGTTTCAGTGTTTGAGATGTGTGTTTGGCTCATCTTAGGTTGATTTGGCACTTTGCTTGATTAACAATGACGAAAAAACCTGCAAATGCACCTTATTTATGGTAATCAGCAACGTAGCAGCGCATCCATGCAAGATTCCACGTACGTTTTGCAACTGCGAGCAGCATACAGTCCCGTCCGGAAATAACGCCCTGTTGCGTTCTCAAAACGCGTTTGCGTTCTGAGATGCGTTCCGCAGCGTTCTAGGCCAAATTCGGTAATCGGAGTGTGTCAAAAGGATAGAAAACTTGTCTTTATGAATTGTTACGAATATAGGACGCAAGATGAAAACACATTTCGGCCAGAAATTCCATAAATTTTCGATACTCAATCAGCTTTGAAAATTCGCAGATTTTGAAGAAATCAAAGCAAGGAAAGAACACCTATAGGTTCACAAGGCCATAAACAAGCCAAACAAACCAAAACGATGTGTCTTCAATCCGTTGGACGCTTTTCAATCAAGAAATTTGCATATATTGCATGAAAACGCGCTCAGAACGCAAACGCGTTTTTCGAGGCGTTATTTCCGGACGGGACTGTACTTAATAATGAAACTCAGTTTCAGTAACTGAAACTGAAACTCAAGGAATTTCTTAACTGAAACTGAAACTGAAACTCAAGAAATTTCATTACTGAAACTGAAAGTGAAACTTAATCAGTTTCTATGGTCGCCCCTGGTTGCTTGACGATTCCTGACACAAGATAGGCATGGCTACCTTAGTCCAACTGCAGTGCATCGTGGTGCGTTGGTCGGACATCGACGGCGTCCGAGTGGCCAGTGGGATCGAATGCGCGGCCGGCTGCAACGGCCGGAGCTACCCCAATAACCGAATTCCTCCCAACTGCTGAACGGCACACAACAAGGGCTCGACTCGAGGAAGAAGGCGAGCGAGCACACACAAGAACATGCGATATGAACACGATACAGTACCTAGTATACTCTATTTCAGTACCTACGATACAATGTAATCCTGGGTGTGTGAAAGCTCGTGTGCTCTTTCAACTTTTCGAAGGTTTTGCACTTTCTACATTCCTATGTGAACGTTGGCGGTGCTTTCTTGCTCCAAGCCTACTCTGAAACGGTCTCATGCAGTCGTCGTCGTCGTCGTCGTCGTCGTCGTCGTCGTCGTCGTCGTCGTCGTCGTCGTCGTCGTCGTCGTCGTCGTCGTCGGATCTTCACCAACACCGTTTCCAGAACCGGAAATTTGACCTTCTCCTCTGCAACAACCCATATCTTCTGCCACTCTGAGACGTCGTTTCATGGAAGTCCTCTTCAGCTTCAGAAAGACTGTAAATGCTACGAATACCGCAATCAATCTGTGCGAGACCAAGTAGTGGCCTTCAGACAATCACAGATTAATAAAATGTAGGTAGAGAAGCAGTTGATTTCAAAGCATTCCCTTGCGTTGCGCAACGCGTAATCTCCTACCCTATGCGTTAGCACGTCGTTTTAGCTCCCTCAGCGTTTGACGGTTTCGCGGGAAAGCAAATGCTTCCATTCATATTTTCATTTCATGTGGAAAAGATGCGATTTGTCTGTGTCGGAGCTTGAAAGTTCGGCACGTTTGTTTCCTTTCTCTTTGTGGCTACCGCTTATGCATTAATGTATTAGGTGCTAAAAGCCGACGCAAAAGATCAACGACCTATTTTCAGACTGGTCAACTGTGTATGCTAGCCTTTGAGTAAACTTAGCTGAGAAGCGTTTTCAACGTCAAAGCTTTTGATCGCAATTTCATAAAATCTGATTCTTGAAGTGTCATACTCATGGGTGCGTCCTCCGTAACGATGGCTGCGCTGATTCTCTGCCTCGCGTGGGTAAGTGACTTGCTTCCAAGGTATGTAGGTACATATGTACTCATTCATTCACCCACTTCTTGCCAGACAATAACAGAGAAGCATAGGTATGTGCAAAGCTACACGCTATCAAACTTTGGTTACTTTTGCGTTTGCAAATTTGCAGCCCACACGGCCAATACGAGTAATACGTGCAGGAGTCCCTGCATGGAAGCACTCCACCCTGCCTTAGGCGTCCGGCCGTTGAATTGAGACTGCCGAAAGTCGATAAGTGCCAAATTCGGCACGGGGCAAGGATATTCAGTGTCTGGAAGGTACTGTATATTTTGTATAGCTTGTGCGTACATTTTTGCGTACCTTGGGGCAACGGAATAGGGTGGGTCGAAACAAGCTTTGTCTAAAAACTGTGGCACCACGTTGGCATTAGTGTAAACTTGAGAGCGTGTGCGCGATAATGTGCACTGGATAGTGAAGTGCCGCTAGACATTTAGTTGACAATCTGGTGGGGTATCGCCGCAATTACTCTTGGATTTGTTCGTTTTACCTGATCCACATATGGATCAGAAGAATCGCCGCAGGCACACTTTGCGCTTATAATTGTGGCAACTGATCCATAAATGGATCAGAGAAATTCGCCGCAGGCACACAGTGCAATAAATGCGTCTAAATGAGACGACGCCCTATCGAAAAGGGTGCATATAAATGGGACGACGCCCTATTCTTTTGGGCTCAGGGCCCGATGCATCCATACAAAGATTTGCTGAAGTTGAGAAGCTGCTTAAAATTGTCGAAATTTAGAAATTCTGACAAAAACCTTGAAAATATACCTAAATTCTTTAATTATAAAATCTAGAACTATTTGCTAAATCCTTGGCAGACTATGCCCGACGCAACTATGCAAAGGCATTTTAAAATTAAAGCTATTTGAAATTGTTAAAATTTGGGAATTTTAGCAAAACGCTTGAAAATATCCCTAATTTCATTAATTATAAAATCTGAAACTATTCGTTAAATGCTTGGCAGACTATGGTTCATACAATCGTGCAAAGAAAGTTTGAAATTTAAGCTGTTTGAAATTGTCAAAATTTGGGGATTTTAACAAAAACCTAGAAAATTTAACAAAGTTCGTTAATTATAAAATCTAGAACTATTTGCTAAATACTTGGCGGACTATGGCCGACACAACCGTGCATAGACATTTTGAAATTTAAGCTATTTGAAATTGTCGAAATTTCGGGATTTTGACAAAACCCTTGAAAATATCTCTAATTTCGTTAATTATAAATCAGAAACTATTTGTTAAATACTTGACAGACTATGCCCCATGTATCAACCAAAGAAATTGTGAACTTTGAACTGTTTTAAATTGTCGTAATTTGGGAATTTTGACAAAAACCTTGAAAACATCCCAAATTTCGTTACTTATAAAATCTATAACGAGTTGTAAAATACTTGGCAGCCTATGCCAAGAAACCATGTAAAGAAATTATGAAATTTAAGCCATTTGAAATTGTCGAAATTTAGGAATATTGGCAATACCATTGAAAATATCCCGAATAACGTTAATTATAAAATTTGAAACTATTTGCTAAATACTTGGGAGACTATGCCCGATAGATCCGTGAAAAGAGAACTTTGAAACTTAAGACGTTTAAAATTGTCGAAATTTGTGGGTTTTGACAAAACCCTTGAAAATATCCCAAATTTCGTTAATTATAATCTCTGAAACTATTTGCTAAATACTTGGCAGACTATGGTCGACACATCGGTGCAAAGAAGTTTTGAAATTTAAGCTGTTTGAAATTGTCGAAATTTGGAAATTTTGACAAAACCCTTGAAAATATCCCTAATTTCGTGAAATTCTAAAATCTGAAACCATGTCACAAATTCATCGCGTCTTATGCCCTTTCCATTTCACCAAAAACTTTCTCGATACGACCTGTAAATTAAAGTGTCATTTTTGACATTTTCATATTTTAATTGTAAATATCTCGAAATAGCGAAATTAGCAACAGAAACGGACAACGGCACGTTACTCAGCGCATTCGACTCCATTGGGTGGCACTAACCGTCATGTCTAGTTTTGTGACACACACACACACACACACACACACACACACACACACACACACACACACACACACGAACGGACATTAGCGTCCGTATATATGTTACCGTGACTACCCGGATCCAGTGAAAACCCGGATATCCGGGTTTTCACTGGAAACCCGGATATCCTGGTTTTCACTGACGGGTTAGTGAAAACCCGGATAATGTCAAATTATCCGGGTTTTCACTGAAAGTTTAGTGAAAACCCGGATATGCGAGATTTCGTCGGAGGTTCGTGAAAATCATGATATTCGTGTTTTCATCAATCTTTTCGAAGAAACAGCCTAGAAATCGACCCTTGTATAGTTTTCAACACTGCTGACGAAACACGTGCTTTTGAATGGCAAATCGCGCTGTTTGTTGCGCGAAACAAGCGTCGTCGTGGAGTGCGAAACGTGTGATCTTGGCAATACCTTGCACTCTGCCGAATCGGCCCTTTCCCAATGCGCATGATTTTAGCATGATTTGTGGCCAATTTGGGGCATCTGGCTCAACGGGGGGGGCGAAGTGTACGGGGAATGTGCATCCCGCTACAGCTTGCACGTAACTGAAAGCTGTCGCAAGCGCTAGTCGGGTGGGGGCACAGCCGGCCTAAGCAGAAGGCGAGCATCTGGAGGAGTGTTCACTCCACTTACAGTTTGCACTAAAACTCGGTCGACGTCGCGCCTGGCGGGTCTCAACTGAGGCTTAGCGCGACCACCAACTTCAGGGCGCGCCCCGCGCGCCCTGAAGTCGGTCACCGGTCGCGTTAAGCCTAAGTTTTGACCCGCCAGACTGCGACGCCGACTGACTCTTGTGGACTGTGGGCGCAGGGCGAGCCTAAGCATAGCCTGATTTGGAAGGAACCAAACGGCCTACAGGCAATAGAAATATCGTTATAACAGTGTATTGCACGATTTTGAGCATATCGGAGAATTATCCGGGTTTTCCCTGACCGATAAGTGAAGAGCCGGATATTGCGCGATTTTGCCCTTAACTCAACAGTGAAAACCCGGATATCTGGGATTTCACTAACTTAAAGTCAGTGAGAACCCGGATATCCGAGTTTGCTTGAAGACGGGTTCTCCGGTCACATCTTGGTTGGCTGGCGCGGCAGCGCCAAACCATAATATGTTCCATCTCGGCCGCGCGCGCCTTTTCCCATCGCATCGCCGATGTTTTGTTTCTCGGGCTGTACTAAACAGAATTGAATAAAATTTCGTACCTCAAGGAACATATTCATAGGCAGATTAAATTCCAAATTTGGTGAAAATAGGTTAAGTGTCACGAAGCACCACGAAAAAAGGATCGTGGCGCGTTTCTTGTCCCAACGGTGGGGGTGAATTCTTTCTCCGTCTTCTTCCTTTTTTTCTCCTTCTCCTCCTTCACGTCACGCTCTAACGTCCATCAATGAGGGGGTAGTAGAGCTGCCTGCTATTCTTCCTAACCATCATTTCGCTCTATACAGTACAAGCCCCAGGATCCTCCCGCTCGTTCAGAAGGGGTCCTCTAGTCATGTCCCCAGAATTGTCCTACTCATTTCTGTGCGTGTCTCAAAGTGCCCCCTGACAGTTCAGGAGGCCCTGCATTGCGTGTCCCAAAATTGTCCTGCTCATTTTTTACACATATCCTAAAATTACCCCCGCTCGTTCAGGAGGCCATGCATACGTGTCCGAAAAATGTCCTACTCGTTTTGTGCGTGCCTCAAAGTGCCCCCGCTCGTTGAGGAGGCCCTGCATACGTGTCCCAGAATTGTCCTACTCATTCTGTGCGTGTCTCAAAATGCCCCCGCTCGTTCAGGAGGCCCTGCATACGTGTCCCAAAATTGTCCTACTCGTTTTGTGCGTGCCTCAAAGTGCCCCCGCTCGTTCAGGAGGCCCTGCATACGTGTCCCAAAATTGTCCTACTCATTCTGTGCGTGTCTCAAAGTGCCCCCCTCGTTCAGGAGGCCCTGCATACGTGTCCCAAAATTGTCCTACTCGTTTTGCACGTGCCTCAAAGTGCCCCCGCTCGTTCAGGAGGCCCTGCATACGTGTCCCAAAATTGTCCTACTCGTTTTGTACGTGCCTCAAAGTGCCCCCGCTCGTTGAGGAGGCCCTGCATAATACGTGTCCCAGAATTGTCCTACTCATTCTGTGCGTGTCTCAAAATGCCCCCGCTCGTTCAGGAGGCCCTGCATACGTGTCCCAAAATTGTCCTACTCGTTTTGTGCGTGCCTCAAAGTGCCCCCGCTCGTTCAGGAGGCCCTGCATACGTGTCCGAAAATTGTCCTACTTGTTTTGTACGTGCCTTAAAGTGCCCCCGCTCGTTCAGGAGACAGGAGGCCCTGCATACGTGTCCCAAAATTGTCCTACTCGTTTTGTACGCGCCTCAAAGTGC
>JASAMZ010004270.1:0-18452 GCA_030248115.1 Linhomoeus sp. GSCO2_2 | reverse complement strand
TTGCTGGGAGCTCAGTTGATCGAGTGACGGATCCGGCGTGCAGTTCACAATTCTGCCTGAGGATGATGTCAAATACAACCCTTACCCTTACCGTACCCTTGGTAATAGCCCTTACCAGACCCCCCCCCCCCCCCCCCCCCCCCAGCTGGCTGGTTGGACTTCACAAGGACTGCACCAAACTCAACGCTGCTGAATTATCACTATGAAGAAATTGCACTCATACATAGCTTAATCAGCGCAGTATCGAAGAAACCACCACCACGGTACGCACAATTATCATCCATAGGCGGAGAAGTGTCTCTCGAACAGCCATACGTAGCTGATGAAGAGGTGAAGGATCACGAATATGGACATGAGCAGCCAGTCGAGAGCTCCAAAGGCTGAGGCCCAAGCGAGCTGTACGTCCTGCGAGTACTGCAGCTCGTTCACGCGCCGAATTAGGCGGCGCAGATTCCTCTGGATACTCTCAAAGGCAGAAGTCAAGCCCTGGCCCGTCGTGCTCGCCGTCTGAACAAGGCACATATGTACATATGAGCAAAGTACAATAGTTCTGACAACTACCTATGTGTGGCTTTGATAGGCTACAACTTCAGCGGAGGATTGTCGATATTTGCGAACCAAAGAGAATTGCTGTATGTATGTGCGTACACCAGATGAAGATTAGCCCGTGGGCAAGGATAGGAATTTGTGTTTACCCTCCTACTGACGAAAGCAAACGATGTGATTTCCTTACACTGCCGAAGCTGACGACAGAAGGCGCGTAGTGCTTCTTGGGGTGTCGTGGACCCTTCTCTGCCTTGGCTGGCGCTGTCAGGGGCGGCTTTCTACAGCCCTCTGGGACTGTAGTTGGCGCATTTGCAGACTCCAATCTCATAGAAGTGTCCAATGACTTCCTGTCCATCACTCGGTGCTGCTCTGGCCGCACTCCTGCTGTTGTTTGAGGTGGTGACAAGCTCACGCTCTGCTCGAGGCCAGCCAGTGCGCCGTTGTTCTTGCCAATTGACTCCTGAACCACATCCACAACTGTACTAAAACTGCCACGCAAAACTAGCCATTTTGAAATATTGAGCCGTATGATCTAGTCACAATGAGGTAAATTTGTCACTGTAGGAAAGCTGCAGAGACTTAGGGATCCCAGCATGTGATATAACTGTTTGGCACTTCAGCTTGTATCCTACTCAGCTTACGGCCTCACGCTAAAACCTTCTCATGCCGTTTCACTTTCCGCCTTCTACTTTGTTTGTCTGAGACCTATCGCTTGTAATCTCAGTCTAACCCCTTCTCACGCTCTGTCATCTCTCTTTCGCATTGTGGGAATCCGGGTTCAAGCTTGACAAGCTGTGTAAGCTTCCGTTCTAACCTTTGTTTGTCTGAGAGCGCGGCTTGCTCGGCTGCGTACAAAAGCTGACGCTTACCACTGGATTATCGCCCTTGGACTTTGGAGTGAAAACTGAACTAAAGGGAGCTTGCCCTAATACAAGCTTAAAGGTTGTACGGTCACAGAGGTACCACAAGTGGTGGCCACAGCAAATTGGCACCGTCCAAGCGGCCAGAAGACTGCTGAGATTCTTCCGAGCGGAACTGAAGAAGGCCGACAAAAGGGCCGACGCCGCCGCAATTCGCCTTCGCAAAGCTGAGAGAAGCCGACTAGAGCTACAACGCCAAGTCGAGGTACTACTGCAGCACAAATATACCTCCAGCCGCGGGAGTCCACACCGTCCATCCATGGCCTGGCATGACGCCACAAGTCAAGCGACACGAACCAAACTGGCGCAAGACATCGCCGACCTGAGACAAAGACTGGAGCAGCTGCAAGCTGTTGTGCTGAAGAGAAACGCCCAGCCGAAACTGCCAGGTGACAAACAGGCCTACCCGCTAATGTTCTGTGCGACGCCAGCAGAAGCAGTGTGCCACGCGGCCGCGAGCGGCGACAATTCGGCCAGATTGCAAGACGCCAGACAAGGAGAAGGGCCCCTTCAAGCCGCCAAGCCTCTGGAGTCACCAGTGGACGAAACTTCTTCCGTCGACAACAAGGACGACGAGCCATGTGGAGCTGCCTCCGCCTGCCGCACCTGCAAAACCAGCGCAAAGCCAAGAGGACCATGCGCCGCCCAACCACAAGGAGAAGCACGCCAACTTCACCAACATCGACTCTGTGCAGTCGCAACAGCATTCCCTGAAGCTGGACACCTACCCAGAGGCCAGGCAACGGTCCACCACCGAACACGACATCATCAAACCCAGGTACCAACGATGCGTTGGACCGCGCTACCACAGTGACGCCCGTGAGCCAATCAGCAACCGTGAGGACATCGCCAAAGCCACCTTCATCAACTTCAATAACTCGGCTATGGACTATTCACCCCTGGAGGACAGACCATCTGACACGGATAACAGTCATCGACACGAGCCACCAAGGGGGGTTTTCAAGCTTAGAGTAACAAGCTGTTTTAAAAAAGTTGAGTTGTTTTATTAATACAGAGTGGTTTGTGAGTGTTTTAAAGTGGAAGAGTAAAAGAGTGGATACTTTTGTGAAGTATTTCGAAGCCTTTCCGATATGACGCGCGCCCGCCCGGAGTCCACTATTCATGCGCTACTTCTGACACGCTCCTTTCTCAGAGGTTCTTGCAGGGCAACATTGGGATCGCCCGGGATTAATTTTTTGAGCAAGACACATGCATTTCTGAGCGGTTGTTGCAAGGCAACATTGGAATCGCCCGGGATTAATTTTTTTAGCAGACTAAGTTGTTCGTAAGACAAGGGTTTAAAAAAACAAAAGTTTTTTCTTTAGGAATGACCGTTCAACAACTGCCTCCACGTAAGCTTTCAAACGGTCGAACGAATGCCGCTCTACAACGTAAGACGAGCAAGTCAGGGCCCATTTGCTGTTTGAACCTTTGGGTTACTGTAGCTCGCGATATTCAAACTTTTGAGTTTCGACCAAGAGGAGAACAAATTATCAGTGAGTCAAGAGCTATCCAGCAACTCAAGATCGTCTCTCTACGACGCACGCTGAGCGAGTTAGAGCGATTTCTATGCTAAAACGCTAGAATGTCGCTTTTCGTGGTGCGTGTTTGCGTAATTAACAAAATTTTTACGCCAAGTGAAAGAGCACGCCGAGACCTTTTAGTTGACCTATCGCACGCCGCTCTACGACGTAAGACGAGCGTGTTAGATCCGTTTTGCGTTTTGGACCTTCGGGTTACTGTAGCGCGCGCAATTCAAACTTTTGAATTTCGACTTCTATTAAAGGAATTATCAGTGTACCGAAACCTATTCAAGGAACTCAAGATCGTCTCTCTATGACGGAAGACGAGCGAGTTAGATAAGTTTTGCGTTTTAAACCTTTGGGTTACTGTAGCTCCCGAAATTCAAACTTTTGAGTTTCGACCAATAGAAGAACAAATGATCAGTGAGTCGAGAGCTATCCAACCAACCCAAGATCGTCTCCGTACGACGCACGCTGAGCGAGTTAGAGCGATTTCTGCGTTAAAAACGCGAGAATGTCGCTTTTCGTGTTGCGTGTTTGCGTAATTAACAAAAGTTTTAATGCCAAACGAAAGCGCACGTCGAGACCCTTTAGTTGACCTATCGCGCGCCGCTCTACGACGTAAGACGAGCGAGTTAGAGCCGTTTTAAGTTTTGACCTTCGGGTTACTGTAGCGCGCGTAATTCAAACTTTTGAATTTCGAAGTCTCTTAGCTGAATGATCAGTGAGTCAAGACCTTTCCGTAGAGCCCAAGATCTCCTTCCTACAACTTACCGACGCCGAGATCTGAGAGCGTAACGCACGGACGGACGGACGCACGCACGGACGCAAAGCTCTCGTAGGGGTTCGCCCGGCTGAGGCCGGGCGAAAAAACTGGGTACCCGATGATGGTTGATTGGCATTGCATAGTGTGTTGTGCATTTGAGGAGTATATTCAATAGTGCGTCAGAGTAGAAAGTTGAGCATTTCTTCGGGGAGTTTCGCCGCAGTTACCTCGAGTTTTCAAAGGTGGCTTGTGCCATTCTTGGGCAATCGTTGCCTATAAGATTCGTATTGGTGGGTACTGATCCATAAATGGATCAGGAATGTTCGCCGCAGGTTCACTTTGGAATGAAGAGGGTCTAAATGGGACGACGCCCTTTTCTTTTGGGTCACAAATGTGGGTGGTTATGACACCGTTGCTGTAGATTGCAGAACCGCACAGTAATTGCCGCGTTTCGTGTTCGATCGAATAGGTGGCAAAACATACGTTGCACGACACATACATGGAAAAATATTGCTTAGCTATAGCCATTTGAAAATGCCGAAATCTGCCATATTTTACAAAACCCTTGAAAATATCCCTAATTTCTTGAATTATAAAATCTGAAACTGTTTCATAATTACTTGACATACTACGCCCGGTACATCCAAGCAAAGTGTTGTGATTTGGCTTTTGAGAAAAACCTTGAAAATATCCCTAAATTCGTTAATTATAAAATATAGAACTATTTGCTAAATAGTTGGCAGACTGTGCCCGACACAACCATGCAAAGACATTCTGAAATTTAAGCTATTCGAAATTGTCGAAATTTGGGAATTTTAGCAATACCCTTGAAAATATACCTAATTTCGCTAATTAGAAAATCTGAAACTATTTGCCAAATACTTGGCTGACTATGCTCGATACATCCGTGCAAAGAAGTTTTGAAATTTAAGCTGTTTGAATCTGTCGAAATTTGGGTATTTTGACAAAACCCTTGAAAATATCCCTAATTTCGTTAATTATAAAATCTAAAACTATTTGATAAGTACTTGACAGACTATGCTCGATACATCCGTGCAAAGAAGTTTTCAAATTTAAGCTGTTTGAATTTGTCGAAATTTGTGAATTTTGACAAAACCCTTGAAAATATCACTAATTTTGTTAATTATAAAACCTGAAACTATTTTGATGAATACTTGGCAGACTATGCTCGACACATCCGTGAAAGGAAATTTTGGAATTGAAGCTGTTTGAAATTGTCGAAATTTGGGAATTTTGACAAAAACCTTGAAAATATCTCCAATTTCTTTAATTATATTCGCTGAAACTATTTGCTAAATAGTTGGCAGACTATGCTCGATACATCCGTGCAAAGAAGTTCTTAAATTTAAGCTGTTTGAAATTGTCGAAATTTGGGGATTTTGACAAAAACCTTGAAAATATCCCTAATTTCGTGAATTCCAAAATCCGAAACTATGTCACAAATTCATCGCGTCTTATGTCCTTTCCATTTCAGCAAAAACTTTGCCGATACGACTTGTAAATAAAAGTGTCATTTTTGACATTTTGGTATTTTAATTGTAAATATCTCGAAATAGGGAAATTAGCAACAGAAACGGACGTTACTCAGCGCATTCGACTCCATTGGGTGGCACTAACCGTCGTGTCTAGTTTTGTGACGCACACACACAGACGAACGGACAATAGCGTCCGTATATATACTCGCCGCGCTGGGGCGCGGCGAAAAAATTACAGCGTGTTGAATTTGAGGCAAAATTTGTAAGGGTTTGCGCCTATAAAACGGCTGTAACTCTTTCGTTTTGAATTGAACTTGAATTTGAATTTGGCAGACTATGCTCGACACAATCATGTAAAGAAAGTATGAAATTTAAGCCGTTTGGAATTGTCGAAATTTTGGAATTTTGACAATACCCTTGAAAATATCACTAATTTTGTTAATTATAAAACCTGAAACTATTTTGATGAATACTTGGCAGACTATGCTCGACACATCCGTGAAAGGAAATTTTGGAATTGAAGCTGTTTGAAATTGTCGAAATTTGGGAATTTTGACAAAAACCTTGAAAATATCTCCAATTTCTTTAATTATATTCGCTGAAACTATTTGCTAAATAGTTGGCAGACTATGCTCGATACATCCGTGCAAAGAAGTTCTTAAATTTAAGCTGTTTGAAATTGTCGAAATTTGGGGATTTTGACAAAAACCTTGAAAATATCCCTAATTTCGTGAATTCCAAAATCCGAAACTATGTCACAAATTCATCGCGTCTTATGTCCTTTCCATTTCAGCAAAAACTTTGCCGATACGACTTGTAAATAAAAGTGTCATTTTTGACATTTTGGTATTTTAATTGTAAATATCTCGAAATAGGGAAATTAGCAACAGAAACGGACGTTACTCAGCGCATTCGACTCCATTGGGTGGCACTAACCGTCGTGTCTAGTTTTGTGACGCACACACACAGACGAACGGACAATAGCGTCCGTATATATACTCGCCGCGCTGGGGCGCGGCGAAAAAATTACAGCGTGTTGAATTTGAGGCAAAATTTGTAAGGGTTTGCGCCTATAAAACGGCTGTAACTCTTTCGTTTTGAATTGAACTTGAATTTGAATTTGGCAGACTATGCTCGATACATCGGTGCAAAGAAGTTTTGAAATTTATGCAGTTTGAAATTGTCCAAATTTGGGAATTTTTACAAATCACTTGAAAATATCCCTAATTTCGTTAATTATAAAACTTGAAACAATTTGCTAACTACTTGGCAGACTATGCTCGATACATCGGTGCAAAGAAGTTTTGAAATTTAAGCCGCTTGAAATTGTCGAAATTTGTGAATTTTGCCGATACGACTTGTAAATAAAAGTGTCATTTTTGACATTTTGGTATTTTAATTGTAAATATCTCGAAATAGGGAAATTAGCAACAGAAACGGACAACGGCACGTTACTCAGCGCATTCGACTCCATTGGGTGGCACTAACCGTCGTGTCTAGTTTTGTGACACACACACACAGACGAACGGACAATAGCGTCCGTATATATACTCGCCGCGCTGGGGCGCGGCGAAAAAACTGTGGCACCACGTTGGCATCAGTGTCAACTTGAGAGCGTGTGCGCGATAATGCGCACTGGATAGTGAAGTGCCGCTAGACATTCAGTCGACAATCTGGTGGGGTATCGCCGCAATTGGTCTTGGATTTGTTCGTGGTTGTACCTGATCCATATATGGATCAGAAGATTCGCCGCAGGCACACTTTGCGCTTATAATTGTGGCAACTGATCCAATTCGCCGCAGAATCACAGTGCAATAAAAGCATCTAAATGAGACGACGCCCTATTGAAAAGGGCATAAATGGGACGACGCCCTATTTTTTTCGCCCGGCCTCAGCCGGGCGAACCCCTACGAAAGCCTAACGTCCGTTCGTGCGTCCGTCCGTCCGTTCGTGCGTGCGTTCGTTACGCTCTTAGATCTCGGCGTTGGAAAGCCGTAGGAAGGTGATCTTGGACTTTATGGATAGGTCTCGACTCACTGGTAATGTCGCTAAGAGACTTCGAAATTCAAAAGTTTGAATTACGCGCGCTACAGTAACCGGAATGTTCAAACTGAAAACGGCTATTACTCGCTCGTCTTACGTCGTAGAGCGGCGTGCGATAGGTCAACTGAAAGGTCTCGACGTGCGCTTTCGCTTGGCATAAAAACGTTTCTTAATTACGCAAACACGCAACACGAAAAGCGGCATTCTCGCGTTTTCAACGCAGAAATCGCTCTAACTCACTCAGCGTGCGTCGTACGGAGACGATCTTGGGTTGGCTGGATAGCTCTCGACTCACTGATCATTTGTTCTTCTATTGGTCGAAACTCAAAAGTTTGAATTTCGGGAGCTACAGTAACCCAAAGGTTTAAAACGCAAAACTTATCTAACTCGCTCGTCTTCCGTCATAGAGAGACGATCTTGAGTTCCTTGAATAGGTTTCGGTACACTGATAATTCCGTTAAGAGAAGTCGAAAATCAAAAGTTTTAATTGCGCGCGCTACAGTAACCCGAAGGTCCAAAACGCAAAACGGATCTAACACGCTCGTCTTACGTCGTAGAGCGGCGTGCGATAGGTCAACTAAACGATCTCGACGTGCTCTTTCACGTGGCGTAAAAATTTTGTTAATTACGCAAACACGCACCACGAAAAGCGACATTCTCGCGTTTTTAGCATAGAAATCGCTCTAACTCGCTCAGCGTGCGTCGTAGAGAGACGATCTTGAGTTGCTGGATAGCGCTTGACTCACTGATCATTTGTTCTCCTATTGGTCGAAACTCAAAAGTTTGAATATCGCGAGCTACAGTAACCCAAAGGTTCAAACAGCAAATGGGCCCTAACTTGCTCGTCTTACGTTGTAGAGCGGCATTCGTTCGACCGTTTGAATCCTTACGTGGAGGCAGTTGTTGAACGGTCATTCCCAAAGAAAAACTTTTGTTTTTTTAAACCCTTGTCTTACGAACAACTTTGTTTGCTGAAAAAATTAATCCCGGGCGATCCCAATGTTGCCTTGCAACAACCGCTTAGAAATGCGTGTGTCTTGCTCAAAAAATTAATCCCGGGCGATCCCAATGTTGCCCTGCAAGAACCTCTCAGAAAGGAGCGTGTCAGAAGTGGTGGGTTCTGAACGAGTCCATACCAAATTACTGAACGAGTCCACACCAAATTACTGAACGAGTCCACACCAAATTACTGAACGAGTCCACACCAAATTACTGAACGAGTACACACCAAATTACTGAACGAGTCCACACCAAATTACTGAACAAGTCCACACCACTATCGAACACGTAAATCGTAAGCCTGAGCAGGCGGCTAAGCATACAAGGAGGAGATCGTAGGCCTGAGCAGGCGGCTAAGCATACAAGGAGGAGATCGTAGGCCTGAGCCGGCGGTTAAGCATACTAGGAGGAGATCGTAGGCCTGAGCAGGCGGCTAAGCATACAAGGAGGAGATCGTAGGCCTGAGCCGGCGGTTAAGCACACTAGGAGGAGATCGTAGGCCTGAGCCAGCGGTTAAGCATAAGGAGGAGATCGTAGGCCTGAGCCGGCGGTTAAGCATACTAGGAGGAGATCGTAGGCCTGAGCCGGCGGTTAAGCATACTAGGAGGAGATCGTAGGCCTGAGCCGGCGGTTAAGCATACTAGGAGGAGATCGTAGGCCTGAGCCGGCGGTTAAGCATACTAGGAGGAGATCGTAGGCCTGAGCCGGCGGTTAAGCATACTAGGAGGAGATCGTAGGCCTGAGCCGGCGGTTAGGCATACTAGGAGGAGATCGTAGGCCTGAGCCGGCGGTTTAGCATACTAGGAGGAGATCGTAGGCCTGAGCCGGCGGTTAAGCATACTAGGAGGAGATCGTAGGCCTGAGCCGGCGGTTAAGCATACTAGGAGGAGATCGTAGGCCTGAGTCGGCGGTTAAGCCTACTAGGAGGAGATCGTAGGCCTGAGCCGGCGGTTAAGCATACTAGGAGGAGATCGTAGGCCTGAGCCGGCGGCTAAGCATACTAGGAGGCGATCGTAGGCCTGAGCCGGCGGCTAAGCATACTAGGAGGAGATCGTAGGCCTGAGCCGGCGGCTAAGCATACTAGGAGGAGATCGTAGGCCTGAGCCGGCGGTTAAGCATACTAGGAGGAGATCGTAGACCTGAGCCGGCGGTTAAGCATACTAGGAGGAGATCGTAGGCCTGAGCCGGCGGTTAAGCATACTAGGAGGAGATCGTAGGCCTGAGCCGGCGGCTAAGTGGGCGCAGGGCGAGCCTAAGCATAGCCTGATTTGGAAGGAATACACTGTGTACGAAACTAATTCAGAAAAGGAAGAACGGCTATCGTCTGACGCTTCATGCGATTGCCGCCTAGACGGCAATCGCCTGAAGACGGCCATCGCCTGTGGCAGAGTCATTCAGTAATTTCTGCTGAAGTCGGTCGGAAGGGGGGGGGGGGGGGGGGTGTGGACTCATTCAGTAATTTGGTGTGGACTCATTCAGTAACTTCCGCTGACATCCGGCCGGAAAAGAGGGTGTGGACTCATTCAGTAATTTGGTGTGGACTCATTTAGTAATTTGGTGTGGACTCGTTCAGTAATTTGGTGTGGACTCATTCAGAATTAGCCGTCAGAAGTAGCGCATGAATAGTTGACTCCGGGCGGGCGCGCGTCATATCGGAAAGGCTTCAAAATACTTTACAAAAGTATCCACTCTTTTACTCTTCCACTTTAAAACACTCACAAACCACTCTGTATTAATAAAACAACTCAACTTTTTTAAAACAGCTTGTTTGGGCTTAGGGCCCGATCCATCCACACAAAGATATGTTGAAATTTAAGCTACTTGAAATTGTCGACATTTTGAAATTCTGACAAAAACCTTGAAAATACACCTAAATTTTTAAATTATAAAATCTAGTACTATTTGCTAAATACTTGGCAGACTATGCCCGACACAACTATGCAAAGACATTTTGAGAATTAAGCTATTTGAAATTGCCGAAATTTGGGAATTTTAACAATACCCTTAAAATATTCCTAATTTCGTTAATTATAAAATCTGAAACTATTCGTTAAATGCTTGGCAGACTATGGTTCATATAATCGTGCAAAGAAAGTTTGAAAATTAAGCTGTTTGAAATTGTCGAAATTTGGGGATTTTAACAAAATCCTTGAAAATATCCCAAATTTCGTTAATTATAAAATCTCAAACTATTTGCTAAATACTTGGCAGACTATGCTCGATACACCCGTGCAAAAGTATTTTGAAATTTAAGCTGTTTGAAATTGTCAAAATTTGGGAATTTTGACAATACCCTTGAAAATATCCCTAATTTCGTTAATTATAAAATCAGAAACTATTTGCTAAATACTTGACAGACTATGCCCAACACATCAACCAAAGATATTCTGAAATTAATGCTGTTTGAAATTGTCAAAATTTGGGAATCTTGACAAAAACGTTGAAAATATCACTAATTTCGTTAATTATAATCTCTGAAACTATTTGCTAAATTCTTGGCAGACTATGCTCGACACATCCTTGCAAAGAAAGTTTGAAATTTAGGCTGTTTGAATTTGTCGAAATTTGGGAATTTTGACAATACCCTTGAAAATATCCTTAATTACGCTAATTATAAAATCTGAAACTATTTGCTAAAAATACTTCGCAGACTATGCTCGATACATCCGTGCAAATAAGTTGTAAAATTTAAGCTGTTCGAATTTGTCAAAATTTGGGAATTTTGACAAAAACCTTGAAAACCTTGAAGATTGCGCTTTTCCCTGGATTGCACTTCCTCCTACGACATATATCCTCGCCGCGCTGGGGCGCGGCGAAAAAACAACGCCAACTCGATTGTTCTACTTCACAGATCTACCCAGACGTTCCACATTATGCCACTGAAAGCTAGAACAGACCTGGCGCCGACCCCCTGCGTCGCTGTCGCTCAGTTCACTTCTGCGCCTCCTGCTGTGAGCTGCTGCAGCCGCCCCAATGCCTTCAGCGGGGGAATGGTCGGTGTCTTGGGGTTCTTCCAATGGCGCGTAGCACAGAAAGCGGCAGAGCCAGTCGGGAGGCTGCCAGTGACTGGCCAGAGCCAGCCTGTGCGTCTCCAGCACCCCCACTGTGACGCAGGCGGCAAACACCACCAGTACCAGCTCGTACAGAATAAAGCGCACTGCAACGGTGGCTTGCAGAATGCGCGCCCCGTAAATGCTCTAATAAGCCCCCTCTGATATTAAATGCTCTAATAAGCCCCCTCATAGAAGGAGGCTGAAATAATAAGCCCCGTGGAATTACTAGAGTATTTACAGTGCGTTATCAGGCGCCATTATAGCGAATACCGTATTACATCGTTTAAGTGCCGCCCCCTCGAATAAGTGCCCTCTTCGAATAGGTGCCCCTTTTTTCGCCCGGCCTCAGCCGGGCGAACCCCTACGAGAGCTTATCGTGCGTGCGTTCGTGCGTCCGTCCGTCCGTCCGTTCGTCACGCTCTCAGATCTCGGCGTTGGAACGTCGTAGGAAGGAGATCTTGGGCTTTATGGATAGGTCTCGACTCACTGATCATTCAGCTAAGAGACTTCGAAATTCAAAAGTTTGAATTTCGCGCGCTACAGTACTCCGAAGGTCAAAACGGAAAACGGCTGTAACTCGCTCGTCTTACGTCGTAGAGCGGCGCGCGATAGGTCAACTGAAAGGTCTCGACGTGCTCTTTCGCTTGGCATTAAAACTTTTGTTAATTGCGCAAACACGCAACACGAAAAGCGACATTCTTGCGTTTTTAACGCAGAAATCGCTCTAACTCGCTCAGCGTGCGTCGTACGGAGACGATCTTGGGTTGGTTGGATAGCTCTCGACTCACTGATCATTTGTTCTTCTATTGGTCGAAACTCAAAAGTTTGAATTTCGGGAGCTACAGTAACCCAAAGGTTTAAAACGCAAAACTGATCTAACTCGCTCGTCTTCCGTCATAGAGAGACGATCTTTAGTTCGCTGAATAGGTTTCGGCACACTGATAATTCCGTTAAGAGAAGTCGAAATTCAAAAGTTTGAATTGCGCGCGCTACAGTAACCCGAAAGTCCAAAACGCAAAATGGCTCTAACAGGCTCGTCTTACGTCGTAGAGCGGCGTGCGATAGGTCAACTAAAAGGTCTCGACGTGCTCTTTCGTTTGGCGTTAAAAATTTTGTTAATTACGCAAACACGCACCACGAAAAGCGACATTCTCGCGTTTTTAGCATAGGAATCGCTCTAACTCGCTCAGCGTGCGTCGTAGAGAGACGATCTTGAGTTGCTGGATAGCTCTTGACTCACTGATAATTTGTTCTTCTATTGGTCGAAACTCAAAAATTTGAATATCGCGAACTATAGTAACCCAAAAGTTCAAACAGCAAATGGGCCCTAACTCGCTCGTCTTACGTTGTCGAGCGGCATTCGTTCGACCGTTTGAAAGCTTACGTTGAGGCAGTTGTTGAACGGTCATTCCTAAAGAAATACTTTTGTTTTTTTAAACCCTTGTCTTATGAACAACTTTGTCTGCAAAAATAATTAATCCCGGGCGATCCCAATGTTGCCCAGCAACAACCGCTCAGAAATGCATGTGTCTTGCTCAAAAAAATAATCCCGGGCGATCCCAATGTTGCCCTGCAAGAACCTCTCAGAAAGGAGTGGGTCAGAAGTAGCGCATGAATAGTGGACTCCGGGCGGGCGCGCGTCATATCGGAAAGGCTTCGAAATACTTTACAAAAGTATCCACTCTTTAACTCTTCCACTTTAAAAAACTCACAAACCACTCTGTATTAATAAAACAACTCAACTTTTTTAAAACAGCTTGTTGGAGATCCGAAAAAATAAGTCCTCCCTTCTCGAAGAAGTGACCCCCTTCGTTAACTGCAGACATTTCGAAAAAGTGAGTGTCCCGGGCACTTATTCGAGGTTATACGGTGTTACCTTTCCAAACATGTACGGCAATGGTGTCTGCGCGGAGTCTTTTCGAAATCGCTCCGAGTTCCTATCTACACTACTTGTAACAGACAGACAGGCCTCTAGGACAAACCAAGCAGAGGGGAGTCGTCTCCACCCCTTGGGCACAAGCTGCTGGCTAGAAGGAGCATCAGGGTCAGAGTCAGTGTGGAAAGCAGGGCGAAGGTCACCTGCACAGACAGAAGGGCCGATTCAGTATACGGTATGTATGTATATTGGGTGTCAGCACCAGTGGCACCAATCAATGTGCAGTCGTCGTGAATTAGCCAATCCAAGCCATCCATTCACCCATTCACCGACCCACCCTTTCCCTTCTGTGGCCACTGGAGGCCTGAGGGGCGAAGAGGCCGACAATGGTCAGCAGTCCAATCCAGAAGCTGGGAAAGGCGACCAGGCTCATGTAGAACGAAGACCTTCTCCCCAGCCACAGCTCGTACTCCAACGACGCTGGACTCTCCTCGCTGCCGTCACCTGAAGTGGTCACAAGTTGCCTAGAATGGTCACAAGTTGCCTAGAATGGTCACAAGTTGCCTAAAATAGTCATCGCAGGTTGCCTAAATTGTCATCGCAAGTTGCCTAAAATAGTCGCAAGTTGCCTAAATGGTCACAACCCGCCTAAAATGGTCACAAGTTGCCTAAAATGGTCATAAGTTGTCTGAAATGGTCACAAGTTGCCTAAAATGGTCATAAGTTGTCTGAAATTGTCACAAGTTGCCTAAAATGGTCATAAGTTGTCTGAAATTGTCACAAGTTGCCTAAAATGGTCATAAGTTGTCTGAAATGGTCACAAGTTGCCTAAAATGGTCATAAGTTGTCTGAAATGGTCACAAGTTGCCTAAAATGGTCATAAGTTGTCTGAAATTGTCACAAGTTGCCTAGAATGGTCACAAGTAGCCCAGTGTCCGTGAGAAAACATCGCTGGGAAGACTACCGTAAATGCTCTAATAAGCCACCCCTATATTCTCAACGCTTGAATAGCACCCCCTCCTAGATGGAGCCTAGAAAATAATACCGCCTACAATGGTACCCCCCACCCCATGCACGATTCAAACTGTGTTTGCACTTTGTATGTAAGATATCCTGAGTAATTACGGTATGTAGCAAACGAACTTTGCACAGATGTCCTCGACTCGCTTGTTGTTCCGAAACCGAGTAGGCGCCATTCTCGTGTGCCCTACAACGGTACAATACCCGAGAATTCCCAGCTCAACATCAAATGCGGTTACAGCGCCCTTGTCAAGGCCCAGGTTGGATTGAATTGCGCGGCGACTGTGGGTCACCAAGGGCGCATCGGTAGACTTAACCGATTGCACTGAAATCGTCACCACAGTTGTTCTTCTCGTGCTGCTTCGCCCCTTCTCCGGCGGGCGAACTTAAAAACGAGAGCTCAGCGTGCGTACGTCCGCTACCATCGTCGCTGCTGAAATTTTTGAACTTCGTGAATTACAGTAACCGTCAAAAACTCAAGACGGCTCTAACTCGCTCGTCTTACGTCGCAAACGAAAATCTAACTGCCATACTGGATTTCTGGATCTTCTGGGTTGCCCATTACGATTTTGGCATTTGTCTAGCGCTTTGATGTTGTTTGAAGATACTTTGCACGAACTTGCATGATACCGTATCCAAAGTGCAGTTTCAAGGATCTGTGGGAAGTTGGGGGTGTTGTGTGGGGATTCTGGGACTTCATAATAGGGGGGCCGATAACTAGATCGGCATTTCTTTTGCGATTGGAGGTGTCAGAAGACCACAACAGCAGAGGAGTAACTGGGCGTAGGGAGAACTAGCCGGTCCTTCCCGTTGCAGAAGAGTTTGTGTCATGTGATTAGCATGGCATTTGTATCGTCTGCCAATGTGCTTGTTCAAGGCGCTGCTGGGGTACCTCATTGCAACGGTTAGTTTGGCGAAATAGTCGCTGAAGCGGCTAGAATTGCCTGCGCGAGCATTGCCGTACTATCCATCATCAGCATTCTTATGCGCTTGTGCAAGGCTCTGCTGGGGTACATCGTTCCAATGCATTGTTTGGCGAAGTAGTCCCTCAACCAGCTAGAATGCCTGCGCGAGCATTAACGTACTGTTCATCATCAGCATTCGTGTCGTCTGCTAATGCGCTTGTGCAAGGCTCTGCTGGGGTACATCGTTCCAATGCTTAGTTTGGCGAAGAATTGCCTGCGCGAGCATTACCGTACTGTTCATCAGCAGAATTCGTATCGTCTGCCAATGCACTTGTGCAAGGTTCTGTTCCAATGCTTGTTTATCGAAATAGTCGCTCAAGAGGCTAGAATTGCCTGCGCGAACATTGCTGTACTGTTCATCATCAGCGTTTGTATCGTCTGCCAATACGCTTGTGCACAGCTCTGTTCCAATGCTTGGTTTAGCTAAATAGTCGTTCAAGCGGCTAGAATTGCCTGCGCAAGCATTGCTGTACTGTTCATCATCAGCACTCGTATCGTCTGCCAATACGCTTGTGCACGGCCCTGTTCCAATGCTTAATTTGGCGAAATAGTCGCTGAAGCGGCTAGAATTGCCTGCGCGAGCATCGCCGTACTGTTCGTCATCAGCATTCATATCGTTTGGCAATGCGCTTGTGCACGGCTCTGTTCCAATGCACAGTTTTGCGAAATAGGCGCTGAAGCGGCTAGAATTGCCTTGTCGAGCATTGCCGTACTGTTCATCATCAGCATTCGTATCGTCTACCAATGCGCTTGTGCACGGCCAATGCATACTTTAGCAAAATAGTCGCTGAAGCGGCTAGAATTGCCTGCGCGAGCATTAACGTACTGTTCATCATCAGCATTCGTGTCGTCTGCTAATGCGCTTGTGCAAGGCTCTGCTGGGGTACATCGTTCCAATGCTTAGTTTGGCGAAGAATTGCCTGCGCGAGCATTACCGTACTGTTCATCAGCAGAATTCGTATCGTCTGCCAATGTACTTGTGCAAGGTTCTGTTCCAATGCTGGTTTCTCGAAATCGTCGCTCAAGAGGCTAGAAGTTGCCTGCGCGAACATTGCTGTACTGTTCATCATCAGCGTTTGTATCGTCTGCCAATACGCTTGTTCACAGCTCTGTTCCAAAGCTTGGTGTAGCTAAATAGTCGTACAAGCGGCTAGAATTGCCTGCGCAAGCATTGCTGTACTGTTCATCATCAGCACTCGTATCGTCTGCCAATACGCTTGTGCACGGCCGTTTTTGTATGCTTAATTTGGCGAAATAGTCGCTGAAGCGGCTAATTGCCTGGCGCGAGCATTGCCGTACTGTTCGTCATCAGCATTCGTATCGTTTGGCAATGCGCTTGTGCACGGCTCTGTTCCAATGCATAGTTTTGCGAAATAGGCGCTGAAGCGGCTAGAATTGCCTGCGCGAGCATTGCCGTACTGTTCATCATCAGCATTCGTATCGTCTACCAATGCGCTTGTGCACGGCCAATGCATACTTTAGCAAAATAGTCGCTGAAGCGGCTAGAATTGCCTGCGCGAGCACTGCCGTACTGTTCATCATCAGCATTCGTATCGTCTGCCAATACGCTTGTGCACGGCTCTGTTCCAATGCTTAATTTGGCGAAATAGTCGCTGAAGCGGCTAGAATTGCCTGCGCGAGCATCGCAGTACTGTTCGTCATCAGCATTCGTATCGTTTGGCAATGCGCTTGTGCACGGCTCTGTTCCAATGCATAGTTTTGCGAAATGTGCGCTGAAGCGGCGAAGCATAGCCCGCGCGCGAGCATTGCCGTACTGTTCATCATCAGCATTCGTATCGTCTACCAATGCGCTTGTGCACGACCAATGCATACTTTAGCAAAATAGTCGCTGAAGCGGCTAGAATTGCCTGCGCGAGCACTGCCGTACTGTTCATCATCAGCATTCGTATCGTCTACCAATGCGCTTGTCCAGGCCAATGCATAGTTTAGCGAAGTAGTCGCTCAAGCGGCTAGAATTGCTTGCGCAAGCATTGCTGTACTGTTCATCATCAGCATTCGTATCGTCTGCCAATACGCTTCTGCACGGCTCTGTTCCAATGCTCAGTTCGGCGAAATAGTCGCTGAAGCGGCTAGAATTGCCTGTGCGAGCATTGTCGTACTGTTCGTCATCAGCATTCGTATCGTCTGCTAATACGCTTGTGCACGGCTTTGTTCCAATGCATAGCTTAGCGAAATCGTCGCTGAAGCGGCTAGAATTGCCTGCGCGAGCATTGCCCCACTGTTAATCATCAGCATTCGTATCGTCATCGTCTACCAATGCGCTTGTGCACGGCCAAAGCATAGTTTAGCGAAATGCATTCGTATCGTCTGCCAATGCGCTTGTGCACGGCTCTGTTCCAATGCTTAGGTTAGCGAAACAGTCGCTCAAGCGGCTAGAATTGCTTGCGCGAGCGTTGCCGTACTGTTCGTCATCAGCATTCGTGTCGTCTGCCAATGCGCCTCTCCACGGCTGTGTTCCAATGCATAGTTTAGCGAAATAGTCGCTGAAGCGGCTAGAATTGCCTGCGCGAGCATTGCCGTACTGTTCGCCATCCGCATTCGTATCGTCTGCCAATGCGCTTGTGGACGGTTCTATTCCAACGCTTAGTTTAGCGAAATAGTCGCTCAAGCGGCTAGAATTGCCTGGGCGAGCGTTGCCGTACTGTTCTCAATGCCTGCGCAAAGCATTGCCATTCTGTTCAGATCCAGCATTCGCTACGGTCTGACAATGCGCGCTTTTGCAAGGCATTGGAGGTATCGCATTGCACATTGCAAGGCCCTTACTGTAACGCCCTAAGCGAGCGAGCTTCTCTGCGGAACGCCGCTTGTGTAATGCTGGCTTCCTGGCGCGTGCGTGCTGAAGCGTCGCGTGGCGAAGTGCTAGCGAGGCAAGCGTACTCAGACAGACAGACAGACAGACAGACGGACAGACAAAAGGATACGATATTTGTCGAGTATACTGCGTCCTCCAGTCGACTTGTCTGCTTGTGAAGTATGTGTAGACTGTGTTGCATCGCATACATACGTGGACATGCGATCCAGTTGTCGAGACCGTCGCATCTTGAACGAGCTGAACTTCTGCCTGCGAATACCTGTACGAATGCATGGTCAGGGATAACCATAGAAACTCATTTAGGTAGTTTCAGTTTGAGTATCAGTAGACAGTACATAGCTATCAGTTTTCATTTCAGTTTCAGTATCAGTACAAAAACGTTATGAGCAATATGAACTGAACCAAGTACATA
>JASAMZ010004268.1:0-10636 GCA_030248115.1 Linhomoeus sp. GSCO2_2 | reverse complement strand
TACATACGTACGTGCGTCACGCTAGCTTCGGGCTTAATAACTCGCTCGTCCGAAACGTCCGTAGGGTGGAGTTTTGGGACATCGTCGAGTAGCCTGCGGACTCCTCTCGCCGTCTGAGTGGTCGAAACTGAAATAAGTTTTCAAACGTGGAAGGTAAGGGGTGCTGCTATGACAAACGCCATTTGTAGGTTGGGTTACAGTAAATACTCTAATAAGCCCGGGGGCCTTATTTTTTACACCCTTTAGGGGCGTATTAGAGAACACTCAGTATATGGTGTCATGCTTATCATTCCTTCAGGAGCGATGGCCAGCAAGTTCCGCTGCAGCGGCCAGACCTGTGTAACTTCAAATCGCTTCTACGTCCAGTCGTCGGTGTACGACGAGTTCCTGCTCAAGTTCAAGGACGCTATGGAGCGACTGAAGGTCGGCCCCGGGGACCAGACGGGGATAGACCAGGGGCCACTGATCAATGAGAGGGCGGTGGAAAAGGTGATAGGGATTGGGTTGATGATTGCTTACCGTGAATTTCCTCAGGCGTGACTGCACCGATCGCGCCTAAAATTGGGCAAGATATACTGCATGGAGTCTTTGACAATTGGTGCAGAGTTCAGTGAAATCCATGCAGAGAGCCATGAGTGGCGCCATTTTGCGCAACACAATGTCAAAAATTGGGCGTGATGGCCTTCAGTGGAGGCGGTGGTGGCCGACAGCATGGTATTGCGCAAAACGGCGCCATTTATGGTTCGCTGTATGGATTTCAATGAAATTCACACCAATTGTCAAACACACCATGCAGAATATCCTGTCCTCTTTTGGGCCCGATTGGCGCAGTCACGCTTGAGGACACGGCCGCAAAGTTAGAGGTCTCACATTTCGACAAATCCTATCAGGTCGAGTCCCTACTGGGCGAGGCAAAGCAGAGAGGCGCCCAAGTAGTCACGGGCGGTGGGAGGCACGAGGCGGGTCGCTGCTTCTTCCAACCCACCTTGGTGTCCAGGGTCCTACCCGACATGGACATCGCCCGACAGGAGATATTCGGCCCTGTAGCCGCGCTCCAGAAGTGAGAGAGAGTTGCATTATGGGAGATTCTCTGAGATTCCCCTGATGCGATATCATGGTCCGATCTCACGTCAGGTTCGACACCGAGGAGCACGTGGTCAGGATGGCCAACGACTGCAGAGTGGGACTGGCGGGTAAAATGTTCCTGAGCTCAAAGCTAGGAACCGAATCAAAGCTGTGATCAATTGCATTCAGGATACTTCTTCTCGAAGGACCTGCCGCAGATCTTTCGCGTGGCGCGCCGTCTGGAAGTGGGCATGGTGGGAGTCAACCAGGGAATCATCTCCGCTGCAGAGGCCGCCTTCGGTGGAATCAAGGTGATCTGATCCGACATCTGTAACCCTGATCGATGGATGTTCAAATCTCGACCCACTTCACAGGAGTCGGGCCTGGGAAGGGAGGGCGCCGCCCAAGGAATCGACGAGTTTACCAATTGGAAGTACGTCTGCATTGGCGGCCTGTGAGGGAGAGAGAGGATACTGCCTTAGAATGACCAGGCAAGTCGTCCGGGGGACGCAGTATACTCCACAAATTTGAACTCCTACGCACGGTGACTACTCTCCTTAGTGGCCTCCTGACACTCCCAATCGCAAAACTAATGTCGAATTCGTGATCTACACCACAGAATACCCCAGAATCGACATACAACACCCCTAACTTCCTATGGACTCGCAAAACCAAAATTCTGCACTTGGGGTACGGTAGCATGCAAATTCGTCATAGGTACGCTTAAACATCATCTAAACGCTAAACGAATGTCAAATTCGTAATCAGCGCCCCCGAAAACCCCGAATCGAGTATAATATCGCGAAAGTCGACCCGACACCCAATATTCAAATGGACGCGGCCGGGTTACTGTGGGAAGGAGTGCGAGCGAATCCTGTCCCCAACTACACCTTCGCCGCCGCTGCCGTTATTCAGTGTGATACGGTAGCGCAGTCATTCTTTGTCTCGCCCTGTGTAGAGTAAGGCGTATGTCGCCACGCGATCACTGTGCTTTGTGTATCGTGGCGCTGTCAACAACCTTGCGTTGATTGTGTTGGCAGCGCGTCTCTTCGTGATAGCTCGCCCGACCGGGGAAGGCACCTTGCTTCATTGTCTCCCTTCTCCGTTCGGTAGGTAAGGTAGTTGCCTTTACGTGCGTCGGACCTCCTTAGGTCTCGTGAATACGCGTGCGCCTAAAACCCGTTCAACGCTGCATTATAGCAAGGACGGATAGGTACGGAATATACATAGGTAACAATAACGGAATACAACAATAACAACAAGTACAACGGAGTGGCACTGTGGTTCACAAGAGAAGATCCGAAGAAGTGGGCTCTGGTCACTGCAGAAGGTCGGCTTCAACTCCTTCCTTGGGTCAGCGGTGATCATTGCTGACAAATAGGCGTTTCCCGTCTGTGCTGCTTGTAGTTGGTGCTAGGATCGGCGCCCAACCGCCGTAGCTTCTATAAGTAGGCAGTCGGTTCGTCTACATTTCTGGCGCTCCCGGGTGGATCGCGGTTTGTCACCGTTGGTGTTCCGTCGTTGTGTCGCCTGTAATTCCTGTGCCTACTGTTGCGTTCGCGTGAAGGCGTGTATGGTGTTGACGAGGACAGGCCGAGGCGTTGATCTACCTGCCGCGAAAAGGTCTGTCGCTGCTGTATCGCCCGTGTACCGTACGTGGGTGAAACAACTTGTCAAGTGTATTGATATAGCGCGATACAATAGAGCGAAAAGGGAAAGAGAAGGCAAACACGCGATTTTACGCAAGCATTTCTCGGACTTCGACGTCGATCGCATCGCAAATACTCCACCGAAGCCCCCTCCAACTTCTACCTCATGCCCTCTAACGTCGAGGTGGAAGGGGGGTTTATTGGAGGAATTACGGTATCCACAGACGGGCGTGATAAAGGCGGCGACTCCCGAAGGCTCCCTCATGTGTAGGTGGAGGCGTCCCTTGACAGGCGGAGGCACCACCTGGCCGTAGACCCGTCTGGCCTCCCCAGAGAACCAGTCGAAGAAGGCGCCGCTGTAGGCGATCTCGCCCCGAGCTTCTGTCAGGGGTTTGCCCTGTACGGACGGAGAAAGATGTACAGGGTGGTTCGTGAGTAGTTCTGACATTGGGATAACGCATTTTTTCGCCCGGCCTTAGCCGGGCGAACCCCTACGAGAGCTTATCGTGCGTGCGTTCGTGCGTCCGTGCGTCCGTCACGCTCTCATATCTCGGCGTTGGAAAGTCGTAGGAAGGCGATCTTGGACTTTGTGGATAGGTCTCGACTCACTGGTAATGTCGCTAAGAGACTTCGAAATTCAAAAGTTTGAATTGCGCGCGCTACAGTAACCCGAAGGTTCAAACTGAAAACGGCTCTAACTCGCTCGTCTTACGTCGTAGAGCGGCGCGCGATAGGTCAACTAAAAGGTCTCGACGTGCTCTTTCGTTTGGCATTAAAAGTTTTGTAATTACGCAAACACGCACCACGAAAAGCGACATTCTCGCGTTTTTAACGCAGAAATCGCTCTAACTCGCTCAGCGTGCGTCGTAGGGAGATGATCTTGGGTTGGTTGGATAGCTCTCGACTCACTGATCATTTGTTCTTCTATTGGTCGAAACTCAAAAGTTTGAATTTCGGGAGCTCCAGTAACCCAAAGGTTTGAAACGCGAAACTTATCTAACCCGCTCGTCTTCCGTCATAGAGAGACGATCTTGAGTTCATTGAATAGGTTTCGGCACACTGATAATTCCGTTAAGAGAAGTCGAAATTCAAAAGTTTGAATTGCGCGCGCTACAGTAACCCGAAGGTCCAAAACGCAAAACGGCTCTAACACGCTCGTCTTACGTCGTAGAGCGGCGTGCGATAGGTCAACTAAAAGGTCCCGACGTGCTCTTTCACTTGGCGTAAAAATTTTGTTAATTACGCAAACACGCACCACGAAAAGCGACATTCTTGCGTTTTTGGCACTCCTCCCCTCCAAAAGGGAGGAGTGCTATAGTGATGGTGCGGATTCTGTGTAAATTGGAACGCTCATAAGTCGGGCTAGAGTTGGCCGATCTTGGCGAATTTTTTTTTATTCGATAGGTCTCTGGATGGAAAAACCTGCATCGGGGGTCTCGACTTCCGTACGGGACCCGATTTTTGGCAAGTTGCCAAAAACCCGGTTTTTCGGCCTTTGACGAACTTTGGACGCTTGGAATAGTGTTCTGGTAGAACGTAGCGAGACGAGCTTTGGGCCGAATATCTAAAAGACATTGGGCTATCCGATGGTGGGGGCGCCGTCGGGCTGGGTCCGGGCCTGCCCGGGCCGGGTACCAAAAACCGGGTTTTTCGACCCAAAAGCAGGGTTTGGTTTGCCACTCGTGATTTTTTTGTTTTTTAGGTGAACCGGAAGTTGTTTGCCCCACTTGAAGAACTTGGATAGCTCTTTCCAGAATCGGTTTGTATAATGGGCTTAGACATGGGATCGGCCGGGAAATTCACCCCAAAGTTGGGTCCCGGGTTTCCGGGTAAAACTTCCCGCTGGCATAACTCTTAATAGCGTGGCCGTAGCGAGATGGGATAAAGACCAATCGATAGAGCTCGGCGAGCTCTATAACAGTGTAGTAGATCATTTCTCTCTAAATGGCCAAATTTTGGGTGAAAAGTTGAAAAAATCGATTTTTAGTCAAAATTTTAAAATTCTGCGTTTCCCATTTCTTGGTGTGCCAATCGATTACGTTGATGTTTGGCGAGTTTTTGGTGCTTAGGAATGTCTTTCCGGGAAACGAGAAAAGGTCCCAGCCGGAAACTATTTCTTCGAGAAATTAAAAATTTTTCGATAAATTTTCGGTATTTTGGTGCAAAGTGGGTCCCGTTGATACATTTTGGTGTCAATTCGACTTTCACGCGATAGAGCATCGAAGGATGCACAGTTTTTGTTAGAAACACTTTTTTCGTACGACGCGTATTTTGGCAGGAAGTTTGAATTCAAAATTTTGGCTGCTGGGTTTGTCCGGGGCACCTACCATGTAAGTAGTCGATTCCGGCTTTTCGGGGATGCTGATCACGAATTTGACGTTGTCTTTTCGTTTTGAGATGTGTGGGACCATTTTTGACGATTTTGCTTGCCACCATACGTGCCCTCAAGTGGTTGTGTCAATCAGTTGAAGCTAGGTGTGTTGTATGTCAAATGTGGGGTATTGGAGGGTCACAATTCTAAATTTGCTATTAATTTTGCGATCAGAATGGCCACTAAGCTTCACTGACATGTCTCGTTGATTCTTCTCGTTGAACTCTAAATACTTCTGAAAGAGGGGAGGAGTGCCCCGAGGGGCTCTGCCCCCGTCTACTAATCTTGTTAGCATAGAAATCGCTCTAACTCGCTCAGCGTGCGTCGTAGAGAGACGGTCTTGAGTTGCTGGGTAGCGCTTGACTCACTGATCATTTGTTCTTCTATTGGTCGAAACTCATAAGTTTGAATATCGCTATCTACAGTAACCCAAAGGTTCAAACAGCAAATCGGCCCTAACTCGCTCGTCTTGCGTTGTAGAGCAACATTCGTTCAACCGTTTAAGCTTACGTTGAGGCAGTTGTTGAACACTCATTCCTAAAGAAATACTTTTGTTTTTTTAAACCCTTGTCTTACGAAAAACTTTGTCAGCTAAAAAAATTAATCCCGGGCGATTCCAATGTTGCCTTGCAACAACCGCTCAGAAATGCGTGTGTCTTGCTCAAAAAAATAATCCCGGGCGATCCCAATGTTGCCCTGCAAGAACCCCTCAGAAAGGAGAGTGTCAGAAGTAGCGCATGAATAGTGGACTCCGGGCGGGCGCGCTTCATATCGGAAAGGCTTCGAAATACTTTACAAAAGTATCCACTCTTTTACTCTTCCACTTTAAAACACTCACAAACCACTCTGTATTAACAAAACAACTCAACTTTTTTAAAACAGCTTGTTAAAACACAGAGATTAGACCCCACCCTCTCCAATAGAGGTAGGTTGAAAAAATAAGCGCCCAGGGCGCTTATTTGAAGATTTACGCTATACAGGGTGGATCTTGGGTCAAACAGTAGGCTAACGCATTTAGTGGCGTCTCAAAGAGCAGCCAGAATTCGCGCATTTCTAGCAATTCCCCCCCCCCCCCCCAGTTACACTGAAATGAAAATTGTGGGACTCGGACCCATCAATAACACCTGTTCAGCAGTCAGAATCGCAGCCAGCTCCTCCGTTTTAGCCGTCATCAACTCGTAGATTCTCCTGAGAATGTCAGCTCGCTCTTTGGCGGTGGTGTCAAAACCCCACTTCTTGTATGCTTGCCGGGAGGAAGCTATGGCGGCCGTCGCGTCTGCCGTGTCGCAGTTCGCGACGCTTTGAAGCACCTACAATGGTGGAGTTACCTACCGTACGCATTGTTTTTCAGAAACTCTGTACAGTACTGGTAATGCAGCTAATATCGTCTGGAGTAGCACTTCCTACAGTAACCTGCAGTACTCCAATTCATGCAGTGACGTGCACCTTTCCATTAGCCGGGTTGACCACTTCAAAGGCTTTGCCAGACTTGGCCGGCTTGAATTCGTTGTCGATAAAGGTTGCTGGAGTTTTGGGCAAGTAGGCCGAATCGGTGAATGTGGCAACTCTGGCATTGCACATGTTGAATTGCTGAGCTGTAAGCCGCCTGGCAAAAGCCAGCGCAGTTTTGCCACTACTCCGACTGAGCTCCAGCGCTGCCTTCATGTCGGGGTTACTACGTACCTGCGGTATCAAATTTCGTATACAGTGTATCTGAAGCGAAGTTGAAATGGAACAGGCAGTTGTTCCAACCGACAACGAGGCACAAAGCACAGTGAAGTGTATCCCATCTGTAATTCTTCCAGAGACCTGGCGAAACAACTACGGTAGCTGCACAACATCACTTCATGACGCAGTTTCGATCACAGGAGAAAGGTGAACTTGCGGCTCAGAATTCTTCTCAGTCCGCTTCAACAGCTTGTCGCAGATCTGAACAATTATTTAAAACCACTTGTACAATCACAGAGTTGAATTTACAATCTCTAATTCATTCACCTTCTGTGCGCCAGACATCTTATTCTTCTTCTTCCTTGGGCGCTTCCGTTTCGCAGTTTCCGCGGCTTTGCCATTCTTGATTTCACTGCTCTCTACCACTGGGAAATCACTGGACGTCAGCCGTTTCAGCGTCCTTTTGGCCTCTGACAAGTTGGCCTTCTGTTCCGCCTTGTAGCGCTTCTTCAGGTCGTTCCACTCGCTCCTAAGAATGGTAAAAGTGTTCATTGAAACTATGAAATGAAATAGAATGAAAGTGTAAACATGGAAGGCAACCTACCACGGCCAGATCTTGAGTCTGGCCAGCTCGAGGCGGCCGTCCGCCTTCAATCTTGGGCTGGACTTCCTTTTGACTCGATGTCTGCGCTGGCGCCTCCTAATCTTCGTAGGTTCAGTCTGGGTAGCTTCTGGGGCAGAAGCCTTGGGCTGATTTCCTTCCACGCTAGTAGAAGTTGCCGCTTCGGCCACTGAGGTAGAAGCTTCATTCGACTGAGCTTTTGCGTCCGGGGAAGCCTTCTGCGTCTTCTCAGCATTGCCACGCTGAAAGTTCAGCGAACTCTATAATCCACTCTTCTATATTTTCTACCGTAATCCGTTCTATCTACTTCAGCAGGCTGGCAGGCGAGTCGGGCGGCGGCTGCCGTGGCGAAGGTGAGAAAGGCGAAGCCGCGGTTGGTCTTCAAGCGCTGGTTTTTGGGCAGTCGCACTTGAACGACCGTGCCGAATCGACCGAACAGATTCTCCAACGAAGCTTCGGTGGCTCTGGCGGGCAGGCCGTCCTGAAGTTACCGCAATAGAGGACTTAGATTGAAATGGGAAAATTGGGTATATACCGTAGTACTAACCTGACGTCTCGAGTTATACCGTAAATAATCGACTAAACAAGCCTTTGGGGCATATTTTTCAACTTCCCTCTATGAGGGGATTGTATAGGGGGGGGGGGGGGGGGGGGGGGGTTATTGGATGGGGGGCTTATTGGAGTACTTCTTGGCACAATTGGATTGGGGGGGGAGGTTATTGGAGTACTTTTTGGTAGGCTACCTCAATATATAAACTCTTCACATATAGGAGACACATTACTGTATCCATTACAGTATTCCCACCACAAAGATAGTCCTATCCTTGTCGGTGACGTCGTCCGAAACCGAAGCCCAGTCAATGGAACCATCATTGGTGTGTACGGTAAAGAGTTTCTCAGCGTCCCCACTTTCGTTGAGCCGCTCCAAGACCTTAGATTTCAGTTGGGAAGGATCGGTGGAGATCTTTCCCCTCTCGTACAGAGAGGCGAGAGTGGTTGCTGCAAATGGAAATGGGCACAACAGAATGGTAGCGATAAGCTGAGGTCACAACTGAGGATAGGCGGACGAAGCATCGCTACAACCATTCTGATCAGTGCCCGGCAGCTAAGAATCCCGCTACAAATTATATTCGGTGGTACTTGAGCCTTAGACAAGTATTAATAAAAGCGCACAGTGGTCAGACCACTTTTTAGAACCAGCAAGGCACGAGTACAGTGGATCCTTTCAAATCCGCAAGCTTCCACGTTCACTTTAGCAACTTGGAAAACCCCACTCCACATTCAAACTACAGTATCATGAGTACAAACCCTGCAGTTGTCCGTCCACGAAGACCTTCTCCAGCTCCTTCTTCATTGTGGCTACCACTCCTGCGGTCCTCTTGCGATGCCTTGGCTTCCGATGACGTTTCACCACTGTTTTTGGCTTCTTCGCAGAGGCAGTGCCCGATTCTGCGCTAGCAGACAACTTCCGCTTCGCAGTTGCAGGCCTCTCTTCCATTGAGGAATGGCGTGCGGTAGCTACAGTATCCAACGTGCTGTATACACGATTGCTTTGGCCCCAACTAGCTCTGCATGCAAACCGAGTTACGAAGCTGAAAATCAATAATTAGAGAGTTCGTTACACCTGCTTGTCTACAAAACTGGTTGTCGATATGTGCTCGTTGTTGGCGAGATCCGACTGTCTTAGACGAAAGCGGAAATCCTCAAACAAGCCATTTCTCCCGAGTCAAAAACATGCCCATCAAAGAAAACGCCACAGCTCGAGATTCGACCAATCAGGTCACGTGGGATACTGTAAAGCCGCGGAGAAAGGGACCAGAAGACGAATGAGTGCAGGTATCAGACAAGCGAAACCTCTAGTGGCGGGCAATGTGAAATGCACCTCGAGACTAATTTCAAACGGAAGCGGCTCTAGCCCTTAGGCAAAAGAAGCGAAAAATAAACGCGATATGTACACGCGCGCACAAGCACCTACTGTAAGTGAAGTGAGTGAGTTGACCTAGCGCGAGTCAAACGAGCAATTCGCACAAAACCAGCGATTCGATCTAGCGAGGGCGAGAATACTGTAACTCGAGAGCAAAACCCGTGATAGGTAAGTATACAGTAGGCGTCTAGCTAGGGCAAAGGGGGTGAGGCTCTCTTCAGCTGTTGTTTGGTCTTCCACTCGTGATAGGCCCTGAGGCGACGACGGAACTCCTCCTTGCAGGCCAGCAGGAGGGTCACGTCTGCAGCAACAGAATGAGTGTGAATTATAATGTACTGTGACTACTTTGACATACAGTGTAACATTGTTATTGTGCCGCACGCCTGACTGGACAAAGCGCATTTGTCCAGTATGTCAGACAAATGTGATTGCGGTACTTCAGCGCATAACTGGATGGGGTGACCCGAGCTACCAAGCCAATTGGCCCGTGGAACAAATCTCAAAGTTGCGAATATCGACCGCGGTAGCAAGCACTGATAGTAGTACGGTATTCAACCCGTGGATGTGTTGATGGCGTCGCGCAGCTCGGGGTACTTCCAGCGAGTCAGGTCGAGTCGGCCGGCCACGGGGGAGGGAGGGAGCTCTTGGGAGGCCCTGTACACAATAGCACAAATTTGAAACTTTCAAAACCCATTATTCCATACGAAAAACTCACTTGCTACTTTCCTGTGACTCCACGTGTCCGTTTGTCTCCCTGGCGAGACGGAGGGCCAGCTCGCGATCCGCCTTCTCCTGCTCCAACTCCTTCTGTCTGCAAAGAAATATTCTATCGAAAATTAGTACGACAAAACACAAAATATAGCACTCCAATACCTCTCCAGCTGCCTCTGGCGCTCCTCGGCGGCGGCGCTTTCTTCCTCGAGTCGAATGCGGAGCAATTCGGCCTCCTCCCGTCGCTTGCGCTCCTCCTCCTGACGCTGTCTGAAAGTGTAGTCATCCAGCTACCGTAACCCTCTGTTCAACCGGTCAGAGCTGAACTATTGCGCTTGCGTAGAGCACCTACCAATGGGCGAATATCGACTGTAGATCGATCTCGGCAAGTTCACAAGCAGCGCATTGGGCAAATTCAATTCTACTCTCACTCTCACCTTTCCTGTTCTCGAGCGGCGGCTTCCAGCCTGGCGGCTTCCTCCGCCCTCCTCCTGGCCTCCCTTTCCATCTCCTCCTGCTGCTGTCTCAGGCGCTCACGCTCCTCTTTCGCTATCTCATCCCTGCACCAATGAGAGGGAGTGTTAGACAGTGTTTTGAGATCACAAAAGATGGCTCGTTCGACGCGC
>JASAMZ010004265.1:0-21144 GCA_030248115.1 Linhomoeus sp. GSCO2_2 | reverse complement strand
TTACAGATTGGCGTTTGCTTCCGCCATTTAGTACCTTGGTATTTCAACGAAGCGCCACATCAGCAGAGTAAAGTTTGTATTTGAGATAGAAAATACCGTTCGAGACTCCGACTATACCAATTTTTGAATTGACCAGTAGGTAATCGAGCCGTTGTTGCTTAGCCTATCATGGCTCGCCAACACGTTGCAAGCCACGCCCTCTTTTATCTCCCGTTGCGTCACCTGATCTCCTTTTCTGGGCACTCATCGCAGTTGAGCCTCGTCTTGGACAGCAAATATTGGGAAGCCGGAAACCGGAAAAGATCCTGAAAGTTTTCTTTCGTTTTTTGATTTGTCGCAGCAAAAGATGGCGGAAGTCCAGTTGAATGAAAAGGAACCACAGCTTTCCCCAATCGTAGTCGGTTTCGGAAGCGACTTGGTCAAAGAAGACGACGACGGCAAGCCGAGCCCCGTCACGAAACCCTTCAAGCCAAGGGGAAATCGGCGTGGCATTCGTCCTCCATTGCAGAACAAGTTGCCGACTGACGGAAAATGGGCTCGTGTGGATTTGGAACGCCTCGTGGCTGACTTCAGCAAGAATCTGGATCTATTCGGTGCGCCCCCAATTTGCGAATGCGTTGTGGTGGTTTCGCTCGCTCCGTTTACCTCTCGGTGGGGGTGAACGCAGTCGCACCACACATCTGAAACGGTCGCTTTCCAGAGTCGGAGCTGGCGCCGATGACAAGAGAGGAGCGCGCTGTGGTCCACGAGTTGTGCGAGAAGTTTGGAGTGAGCCATCGGAGTCGCGGGGTGGAAGGGTTGGTGATTTCTCCGCTGGGTTTCCTTCTGTTCGCTATCGCTTTATGAATGGTGGCTAGCCGTAGGCGAAGTGCAAGTTCTGTTCAGGGCGCGTCGTGTGATTCTGTTCAAGCGTCGCCGACCCACTTCCCTCGCCGGCCAGCTGATGTCAGACAACAGCGACTTCCGACTGACCAAAGACCAGGAACGCGCTGCCGAGCAGTTCCTCAAGAGCTTTCCCCTGAGTAGAGAGGATTTGGACCTGGTGCTCAAGGATCGCCCACTGCCGAAACTGGGTGGGTGGGTTGGTGGAGGGGATCGCTTGTGCTATTTGTCTCGTGGAAAATGTTGCGCGGGCATTGTTGCTACTGCCGACCTTTCATTGTGCGCATTTGCAGACCATCCGGACGTGGAGCAAGCTCGACCCCGTAGAAAGGCGGCGGTGCCTTCAGACCTCGCCTGCGTTTCGCCGGCCGTTCCCCTGACCTCCCAGCAGCAGTCGGCGCAGCGACGTTGGTCGCAGCCACAGCCGTCTGCCACTGGCTCGGAGAAGGCGAAGCTGACACGCGAGCAGCGCAAGCGTCGCAAGCTGCCGATTTTCGCCAAAAAGTTGGACATTCTGGACGCTATTGAGTGGAACCAAGTGGTGCTCATCACAGGGGGCACCGGCTGCGGCAAGACCACTCAGGTTGGTGTGCGCCGTTTCTCTTTCTGTGCGAGTACAAGTGGAGAAAGTGAGAGCTGCGCATCCGCAGGTGCCGCAATATATTCTCGAGAGGAGCGCCAGCCAAAAAAGGAAGTGCCGCGTAATCTGCACGCAGCCGCGCCGTTTGCCGGCCATGGCAGTGGCAGAGCGCGTGGCGTTGGAGCGAATGGAGCCTTTGGGCGATTTGGTCGGCTACCACATTCGGCTGGAGAAGCGGTGGGTTTCGACGATTCTTTTCTCAATCTCATTGCTAAGATTGTATTATAATGAGGGCTTTCTGTTCTGTTGTCCGCGCAACGTTGAAATTACGATGTGTAGCGAGTCGGCGCGCACTCTGCTCACCTACTGCACGAGCGGCGTTCTCGTCCGGACGTTGGCCGATCGCGCCTTCTGCGACGAGGTCTCCCACATAATACTGGTGAGCAGAGCGCAGTGTGTATACGAGAGAGTTGCATACGCAACGGTTTGACGGTTGTGCGCTTTGAAAGACTAACTGTGCTGTGACTGCGCTTGTCTCGGTTGCAGGACGAGATCCACGAGCGGGAGCTCAGGACGGACTTCCTGCTGACTGAGCTGAAGCGCCGTATAGAGAGCGGTGCCACTTTCAAGTTGGTGTTGATGTCGGCCACCATGCAGTCTGACCTCGACCTCTTCAAAAGCTACTTCCCGACGGCCGTTCACGTCGACGGTAGCCGCTTTTCGCTTCGCTCCTCGTGTCGCATTGGAAGGAAGCCGCTGGCTGATTTTGACGACCCGATTTCCTTCCGTCATCGGTTCAGTGCCGGAGAAGCTGTACGCGGTCCACACGTTCGACCTGGTGCAGACGCTGCGCATGTCCGGCTATGAGCCTCCCGCCTCCGAGGGCTTCGGTAGCTGCGGCGGCGGATTCCCGTCGTCCTCGTTGAATGTCGACGGCGCCGTCGTAGCAGAGGAGTCGCAGCAGGCGCCGATGCAAGCGCAGCCGCTGGAAGAAGGGAGCAGCCAAGCAGAGAATTGGGACAGCGACGACGAAGTTGTCGAGTTCGTCTCCCACTCGGCCAAATCGGACTTGGTTGGTTCTCGTGTAGATTTCTTGTATGGTTCAGTGCGGGCCCGTACGGTGCCGTTTGACGCTGTTTGTTCAGGAGTCAGAAAGAGAAGTGAAGGCCGAAGTCGAGCAGGGCCAGTCGACACAAGGCGAGGAGACGACACTTCAACTCGCAGCGAGGGACGCTGAGCCGAAAGTGGAAGCGGCGGAGGAAGCGTCATCCTGCGCCCAAGAACAATCTGCTTCTCCAGAGCCGAGGTAGCGCATCGATTCGCCTCGACACTGACATTTCTTAGGATCGTGTCATAGTCGTGACTGACAAGAACCGCTTCAGGTTGGCTGAGCCGAAGCAGCAGGCGGAGGAGCAGCGGCGCTGTTTCGAGGGGGTAGAAACGGCGTCGGCGCCGACCTACTGCGACACAAGCGACGTGGACCTCCTCGAGCTCTACGAGTCTCGGAAGCGGACCTACGACGACGCCGTCGACCTGGACCTCGCCTTGGAACTCATCCGCTTCCTCATGCCTTCCAGAATCAAAGGTGCGTGGCTATGCTGCAGTATGGGTTGTTTCATGAAGTGAGGAGAGTAGATGAAGCGGCGCGAAGGAAGAAACGAGGTCGACTCAATTGCTCGCAGGGGCTGTGCTGGTGTTCCTTCCCGGCTACGAGGACATCGTGTCTCTGAGCGAGTCCATCGAGAGATGCGCCGAGCTGTCCTCTTGTCGCAAGAAGCCCTCCGTCTTCCTCCTCCACTCGCAGATGGGCTCTCTGGGACAACAGAGCAAGCTCTTCGACAAGGCTGAGAAAGGATTCAGGAAAGTGGTAGGCGCCCTTTACCAAAGGAGTTTATGATTAGGTGTATGAGCTGTGGGCGCTAAGAGCCTCTTTCGCTGCCGATATTTGCCAGTGTGTTAGGCGGGACACACGCTATCGTTTGTGAAATGGATCTGCCGCTTAGTATTCTTCTGTGCAGATCCTAGCGACCAATATCGCTGAGGTGAGCCTGACCATACCCGACGTCGTCTTCGTCATCGACTGTGGAAGACACAAAGAGGTGGGAGAGGGGCTGGGCGATGACTCATGCGTTTGAGTTTGGATTACGGTACTATTTGCTCTACGACATTGTGAACCTCATTCGAGATCGATCCGGCTGTTGTTTCAGAAGCAGCACGCCGCCTTTTCCCACATCTCTCAGCTGGTTTCGGTCCGGATTTCCAAGGCCAACGCTGAGCAGCGTCGCGGGAGGTACGCACGCACTTCCGCTCGTCCCTTTATTGCCATTGAAGACCGTAGTCGTCGCGTCTGTCTTCAGGGCCGGCCGGTGCCGAGAAGGCTACTGCTTCCGTCTGTACACCAATGAGGAACTCCAGACGATGGCCGAGAAGCAGACGCCCGAGATACTCAGAGCGCCCATCCATGTATGTGGGTCTGCGTCTGTCGTTTCCGTCTGCTTCCGTCTGCTTCTACAGTACCATAGCAGATTGAAGGAGTGGAGTTTCAATATGTCCGGCCTAGTCGTGACTGTGTCTGGTCGTTGACTGTAATACTACATGCCAATAATGGGCGTGCTTCATTTTGTGCTCCATTTTCAGGAGACGATAATCCAAGTGAAGATGATGGGCTCGGCGCCCGAGAAGGTGCAGTCCTTCCTCGGAGCGGCGCCCGAGCCGCCGCCCGACGCCGCCATCGAACACTCCGTCAACTTCCTCCGGGTGCGCTCGCCTCGCACTGGGCGCTTCCTTTAGTCCTTCCGCTTCCATTGCGTAATTGTGCGTTTGTGTGCAGGAACTGGGAGCCTTGGACGAGGACGAGAAGCTGACGGACTTGGGTCTGGCCATCGGCCGACTGCCACTGGAGCCCCAACTGGGCCGCATGCTGCTCTTCGGACTGGCCCTGCGCTGCATCAACCCCGTGCTCAGTCTGGTCGCCTCCCTCTCCTACAGAGACCCTTGTGAGTACAGAGAGTGACAGCGGGAGCCCTTGTTGATTTGTAAGCGCTTATTGCTGTACCGTTGCTGCCGTCGCTGCTTCAGTCGTGCTGCCGGCCGGCGGCCAGGCTCGAGCGGAGGCGGAGCGCTCGAAGGCTCTGTTCGGACAGGCGGACCTGAGCGACCACTTGGCAGTGATCAGGGCCTATCAGGGATTTGAGAGGGCCTGCAGGAGCGGCAACGGCGAGGACTTCCGCTACTGCCGCCGACGATTCCTCTCCCCGCCCGTCATGCGCATGATCGACGGCATCAGGTGGGAGAGCTCTTACCATCACTCGTGTTTGCTATGCTTGGTACTATCACGTGCGTAGTAAACATTCCACGTTGCAGGCAACAGTTGAAAGGGGACCTTCGCCGTCTGGGATTCTGGAACGAGCGCCAAGCGGGCAGGCATTGGGCCGACTGGAATCGCTACAGCAAAGACTGGCCCATTGTCAAGGCGGCGCTGGCGGCCGGCTCCGACCCCGGCATCGCCTTCGTCGAGCAGCCCAGTCGACTCAACAAGATTAGGACACCGTGAGCGCCACATTGACAGGCGTCTTTTACGACAGATGTCTCACGGGAACGTCGCTTGACGTTAACAAACATGCAGTACATACGGCTTCACATAATATGGTACACCCTTGTGCGTATGTATGTATGTATGTATGTATGTATGTATGTTTGTATGTATGTATGTATGTATGTATGTATGTATGTATGTATGTATGTATGTATGTATGTATGTATGTATGTATGTATGTATGTATGTATGTGCGTGTGTGTAGTAACGTTCAAATGAACTACAAGGTATGTATTTACATCGACGAGTACATTACAGGGGAGAGACGAATGTGGAGCTGATGGCGTCTAGCTGTGTGAAACGACCGCTGGCGTCGTCGTCGGCCCCCGCCAAAAAGAGTCGAGAAGCGTCGTCCAGCGGCGTCACTTGCGAAGTGCGGTGGCTGTTCTATCAAGAGATCGTGCGAGTGGAGAAGAGAAAGAATCTCATGGTGGGTGGCGTGGCGTTGGAACTCACTTCTACTAAGAAGAGCGTCGAATCATGCGGACTTCACCTAGCTAGAATATGTATCAGTCGCTAGGCGTCAATTCAGCTGAAGAACGCCACGGCCGTCTCCCCTCTGACGGTGCTGCTGTTCGGCGGGCCCCTGCGCATCTTCAGCGAGAAGGTCGAGGAGGCGGGCGTCCTCCTGAGCGGCCCGTCTACTTCCGCCGACAGTGTGCCAGGTGAGGACCAAGAAAACAGCTGCCATATAAAGCGACTACTTTCTACGCGCTTCTCATCCCAACGCAGAGCGCGAACTGAGCTTCGAGTCGAATGAGGGCTCCTCCATGCGTTCGACTCGCGCCCCCTTCTACCTGGACAAGTTCCTCAACTTCGAGCTGCAGCCGCAGGTACTGTACTCTGGTGACTGACGGTTGTTTTCGTGTCTATCACTTCCCTACAATTCTTATCGGCCTGAAACTTTGAGATGGCCAAGTTGGTGATGGCGCTGCGCGTCAAGTTCTTCGCCGTCTTCCTTCGTGGTCTTCACGCGGGATATGTGGGAGAAGACACCAGCGAGACAAGGGTTAGTGCTGCGCTTTCGTACTCTAGCACTCAGCGCACGCAAACGTAGAGCCAGCCGCTTCAGAAGCTGCTGACGACGTTGTCGCTCCTCCTGAAGTTGGAGGAGAAGAGGTGCGGCTTCGACGTGGTCGAGGACCTGCGTCAGTTCGGCCTCAACGAGATGGCCTCCTTGAAGGGGCGAAGCAACGCCGGCGGCAGCGCCCGCGGCCAGGCCAGCGCCGCCCTTTCCTTGGAGGAAGGCGTCGAGTTGCCGCTCTTCTATGCGCCCGTGGATCGGCGCGACGCGCGACCGTCGCCGCCCTCGTCCACTCGTCAGAATCTGCGTCCGCCGCTTGGTAGCCCCATGCGCCGTCCCTTGGTCTTCCACAACAGCAACCTGCCGCTTAGGTGCGAATGTAGTTTGTGCTCGATGCTCCTGCCCCTTCACCGGAAGTTGGACACGTTTGTTCAGGCCGCCGCTGGAGGTGTCTCAGTCGACGGCGCCGCAGCCGCTGTCGCACCAAGAGCAGCTGGCCATGAATTTGGGCTATCTGAAGTTGGTCCAGCCGGCTCTCAGCACTTTCGTCAGTCCCAGATTCGTGGGACCTCCCGCCTTCTCTCCGGCCCAGTTGTTCGA
This sequence comes from Linhomoeus sp. GSCO2_2, assembly GCA_030248115.1. Taxonomy (NCBI): domain Eukaryota; kingdom Metazoa; phylum Nematoda; class Chromadorea; order Monhysterida; family Linhomoeidae; genus Linhomoeus; species Linhomoeus sp. GSCO2_2. The sequence continues at coordinate 14,463 of JASAMZ010004265.1, read as the reverse complement.
AGTTCCTCCCTCCGCTTACGACGTCCCCTACTGGCTGCCTCCGCACTACTGGCAGCAGCAGCAGCCGTTCCCCGACCCCAACGGTAGCTTTCTGTGTTCCGAGCAGATGGAGCAGCCGCCGCCGCCGGCGGTGTCGTCGTCGTTTTCGCCGTGTCCAGTCCGGCCGATGGCGCCGCTCGTCGACGACTCGGCTTCAAACGAGCAGCTACAGCCGCCTGTGGCGTCTGCGGACGACGGCGGTGCTGATGGGTCGTTATCGACATCCACCGTCGTTACTAGTGGTGGCGCGTTCGCCGAGCCTTGCCCGGTGGCCTGTTCCTCAAATGACGCGCCCGTGCAGCAGTCGGATCTGCCGTAGGTGTCGGTGCTTATCGCTTCCGCTACACTTCCCTCCCACCCCTATCGTTTGCCTCTTTGAGTTAATTTGTCTCGTTTTGGCGATTTCGCTGGTTCCTTTTCGGCTCGTCATTTGTCGTGTTCTGTCGTTGGTGCTCGCCATTTCTCCCGCACATAAATGAAGGTAGTAAGTAAGGTGCCTTTCTTCAGTGCTCAACGTTCCCGAGTACAACAAACTGTGGATGTGAATTCCTCCAAGTCGTTACTGTTTGAACGCCGTCGATATTCGAATGCCCATATCCCGAGCGGGGGTGGGGGGGGGGGGGGGGGGGGGGGGGGTCGGGGGGGTGGTTTTTTTTTTTTTTGTGTTTGTTTTTTGGGGGGGGGGGGGGGGGGTGTGCTCTGTGAGCTGTGTACGTCGAAGAGAACCCGTGTCGAGACACTTGGTTGCGTCACTTCTGCAAACCCTGCCATGACGGTTCGGTTCGGATTCTGAGTTCTCAGTAGTTCGATTGAGTGAACCAAAGACCCCGGTGAAGTTTCGTGCCTACAAGCGCGGTCGTGAATTGTGGTAGAAATTTGTCGCTTAACTGAGCTGCGCAGTTTTGATGGCCAATGGTTTCAACGTTCGAAGCAAGCTACGAAACGATAGGTCTTTCATTTGGTTTGGAGTCAAATCGCCGATTCCACCTAATTTCGCCAAAACAAGTAGCTAATTAACTGAATTGAGTATAGCATTAATTGAAAATTATAGGGTCGGGGGTGTGGTGTTTTGGTGGTGGGGGTTGTGTTGTTTTTGTCTGGTGGTGTGGGGGGGGGAGGAAAAAAAGAAAAAGAGGAAAAGAAAAAAAAATTTTCAAAATCCACCTCCACACGCCCGAGGAACCCGCTTTTTTTTTCAGAATTTTTTCCAGAATGCCGATTTGGTCCGGGAACTGTTGAGTCCTACTCATAAGGTCAAGCAATGCACTCTGCAGAACAACATTTGACGTCGGGACGGTTTGAATTTTTGCCTTGCGTCCAGTCCGTCACCTGCTGCAAGCGATAGGGAATCGGATGGGAGAATGACGTCAAGCAGGTAACTTATGGGGGCGTATCTTCAGCAGCGCATCTGATGGGTGTCTGCCGCTCGATGCTTCGTTACTTCCTCCATGACCTCGTTATACTCTACAGGCCTCTTCTCATTGTCGTCAGCTTTGCGTCACCGCCGTGAAATTAGGCAGATGGCAGCCGTTTGCCGATAAAATCGGGGTGCGGCAAGGTCGCTTGTTCCTCTGGAGCTGCGTAGTCTGCCAGCAGTTCAGCTGGAGAGAGACGGTGCCTAGTGTGCCGACGGTTGAACGTGGTTCTCACGTTACTAGAAGTGCTCTGTGCCAAAACAGTATGCACACGGAGGACGTGATGCCGTGATGAAATGAAAATGCACCGTTTGTATGCTTGTGGAACAGAGCTAATGTTGTTGCCGTGCTTTGAATTGCAAGCTCGAGAAACGAATACTTCCACAGATACAGACGAAAACCTTCAATGAGATCGATGCTTTCCATAGGACGCAAATCATTCGCGCCATATACACTTCAAAAGGGAGTACGGTAACGCTTAGCTACGATGGAACAGGAAGTAGGTGTACGGTGGTACGTCAGCTGCCATACCCTGATCACTCGGCTTCACAACTTCGCATGCAACAAACATGGACTACAAGAAGCATATATCCATGTCGCGCCGGTTTACTACAAATCATGCGCGTCTTCATCGAAATCAAACAGTTTTAGCGCTTCCTAGCGCTGGTCAACGAGAAGACCGTTCTCTTCTCGGGTCAATTGTTCTGGGTCGTGCCGGCCAGCCATTTGCGCCACTTTGACGCGTATCGGGCCGCCGTAGATCTCTCCGGCTCGGAGAGTTTCCGCTCGGCCGGTGGGGCCCCGTTGGCCGTGTACGGGACGGCGGAGCTGGAAACGTGGCGACCGCTCGAGCTGGGGCCGCTGCCGCTGGTGCCGTCGTCGACGCTGTGATCGCTGGCCATCTGTCGGTGGAGGCGCCGCTTCTCGTCTTCCTCCTCTTCCTTGCGCATGCGGTGGACGAAGGCGCGCAACAGCAGGTCGCGCCACATATCCTCGGGAGAGTGGGGCGAGGCGGGCTTGCCGTCGTGGAGTCGGCGCCCGTCGGCTGTGTAGGTGATGGTCGGCTTGCGCTGCGGCGTCTTGGTGCCGCCGCCGCCGTCCGTCGAGTTAAAGATGCTCTCCTTGGCGTGCTGCTCCTCCATGAAGTCCGCTTCCATGCTCACTCCGTGAATCATCTTGCCTGTTGTTGATTCTTCAGAGAAATCTGGTCGATGCCCACTCACTAAGCAACTCGTCGTTGAAGAATCCTGCAATAGTGACCGGCTTTTATGTGACTGACTCTTTGAGTCACGCGCGCGACGCAGTGCGCGGGTGGAAACTATGTACTACCTCGACGACAACAGAATGACGAAGTTTTACGGCGCCAGTGGGGGCCGCGGGAGAGAGAGAACGGGAGGCCGCAAAATGACACAAAACGCTCCATGAGGGGGCGAGACTCAGATCAAATCAGTTGTGCGCGCCGATCGACGGCCGACGGACGGACAACCCAGTACGCTGTTCTGCCGGCAGTTGCAGCCGGCGCGCGCCGCATGGATTTCCCCTTCGCGAGTTGTGCGCGCGCACATGCAGTTTTTATCCCCTTCGTCAACTGACGGTGTGTTTTCGCCTTGCTGTAATCGCGAGACCATCTCCAATTCGCGCATGCGAGCGCGCCAGTCCGGCAGAATGCGCCGGCTGTCCAATCTTTTTGTTGGCCGAATCAATTCCGTGCCGACAATGCTCTGCTCTTCTCCCATTTCTCTCTTCGGTCGGCGCGATACTGCCGCAGATGGTATGTATGTACGCGTCGCTTTCAGTTCTCGCAATCCAACCGGTCTTGTCAGGCTGAAATGCGAGGAGGGAGCGAGAAGAGAGGAAGGACGGGCCGGGATTGTAGCAGCGACGGCACTTTGCCGGCGCGACAATGGGAGTCGGCCGCGTTGTTGTTCCTCGTCGGCTCGTTGTCGCAAGTTTTATTGCGTCGCAACAACGATCGTCGGAACAACCATAAACACGCCATACGCCAACATCAATTCGCGACGTCGCGCGATAGTATACGGACGGACAACCGACGTCACTCCACCTCCACGTCCACCTCAATTACCGAAATTCACTCCTTCAAACCAACAGGACGAGTGCGGGGGAGGGAAACAGGACGAAATGCCAGAATTACAAAATGTACGGAAAAGTGCTGCTGAGCTGACGGATAGTTGCCCGAAAAAGACCACTTATATCTATGTAGCATTCTGTCGCATGCGGGAGGGGGAGGGGGGTCGCAATCGGGCACTGTCCCCATCATTCGGTCCAGACCTAAAAGAACGATGGCACAGGATTAAATATTTTTGCATTTTCTGGGTCACTTTGTATTAATTTTGACAAATTTGTGCACCGGACAGGGCAGACACGTCAAAGGTTTGTCTGCGGCTCAATGTCTTAAGACACTTTAACCTTATGAGTAGGACTCAACAGTTCCCGGATCAAAATCGGCATTCTGGATCAAAATTCTGGATCAAACGAAGGCGCGTCCTACGGGCCTGTGGATGCTGGAATGTTGTTCTGGTGATGTCTAGACCATTGTAGACGGTATTTTGCTCTCCTTTACGCATTGTTTTCGTCGTTTTCACTCCAGCAAATCCGTCAAATCACTCCAGCAAGAGCAAACAACAACGAAACGACCCGTACATAGCAAATTTCGTCGTTTCCAACCATAAAACAGATCCACAGGCCCGTAGGACGCGTCTTCGTTTGATCCAGATTTTTGATCCAGGATGCCGATTTTGATCCGGGAACTGTTGAGTCCTACTCATAAGGTTAAGGTGCCCGTGTGCTTGTCGAGGTCCGTTTTGAGCGCTTCGTAGTATTGCGGTGAAATTATTTAGAAAGAACAAAATTTGCGGGCGGTACAGTAATAGTGCCCAATTTTGTGCACACCATGGGAAATCCTGGGCAACCGCTGTCAGTCACCACCATTCAGGTTTCAAATGTCACCACCAACGACTGTCGAGCAAGATTTGCCGCAAATACACTGTACCTTATGTATTATTACCTTGATATTCAAATATGTTGTGTTCTGTCTCGTATGTTTGAATATCAAGCAGAACGCGCGAATTTCAAGAGAACGTTATGGTAGTGTGCATGTCGTGATAGGAACGTAGGTCGTGTGGGAAGAAAGTTCAGAATTGGCGTTTTGAAATTTCGTTTGAGGATTCTGGCCCTGTCAGCCAGGATGTCAGCAGCGCGAAGTTCCGCTGGGGGTGGCGGCGATAGGAAGCGGCAGAGTTCGCTGCTTTCATTCTTTCAACGAAGCGAGGACAAAGGCCGAAGTGTCGTGGGTTCCTCGCCGGCCACTAAGAAATCTACGGCGGTTGATCGCGGCGACGAGGGCGTTACTACCGACTCTGAAATGGCCATAGGCAAAGGGGATCATGGCGTTGAAGGCGAGGAGCCACGGAAACTCTCGCCTGGCTCAAAGGAGAACGTCGCTGATCGTGAAGAGTTGGTAGATGAGGAGGAGGAAGAGGAGACTCAGCCGACAAAGTCGAAGCGCCGCCGAGTGATTCTGTCGTCAGATTCGGAAGCTGAAGATGCGTCCACAACGCCAACTGTCTCGAAGCGCCGTACTGAGGTCACTCACAAAGGCGGCAAAGATGATGCGGAGGATAGCGGCGAAGTGATCGACTTGGGCGAAATCAAGCGGGTGGGCAATGACCAAGTTTGACCTCGGTTGACGTGCGAGGCCAGTAGCTTGTAGCGGCACCGATTGCAGAAAGTGTCGCGGCAGCTGACGCTGACAAGCACTCCTGCGCCGAAGAAGCTGCCGGGCGGATCGAAACATGCTGCCAAAACGCCGGCCACCGGCAAGAAATCTCGAGCCGATGAGGTGAAATGGTTGCTGCAACGCCAGTTGTTTGCTGTGGCTGATAGATGCCAAACGTGTCTATTTTTAGTCGTCCAATCGGTCGGCTGCGGCGGCCGACCAGTCCAGTTTCCTCGGCTTGTCTCCTACAGAGACCGGGCGATTCAAGCACTTGGAGTTCGAATTTCTCAAGTCTCACAAGATCCGCGACAAGGACCGTCGTCGACCCGAGGACTCTGACTACAACCCCAGAACACTGCACGTTCCCGAGGACTTCCTCAAGAAGCAGACGCCGGCCATGCGCCAGTGGTGGCTCTTCAAGGTCGACTACTTCGACGTCGTGCTCTTCTTCAAGGTTGGTTGGGTTCTGTATGTTGCCTTTGCTCTTGTGTGTGATTGTCTTTGTCATGCCGCACTATTGCACTGTCAGGTGGGCAAATTCTACGAGCTCTATCACATGGACGCGGTGGTGGGCGTCCAGGAGCTCAATCTGACTTACATGAAGGTGGGACTTTCAGTCGAGCTACCGTACTCCTGCGTCCTGCCGTGTTCTGGACGCGCGTGTATTAGTGAAACTCTATCACAACAGGGCGACTACGCCCACTCTGGCTTCCCCGAGGTGGGCTTCGGTCGGTTCAGCGACCAGTTGGTGCAGCGCGGCTACCGCGTGGCGCGCGTGGAGCAGACGGAGACGCCCCAGCAGCTGGAGGAGCGCAATCAGCAGGCGAAGCGCCGCTCCAGTCTGTCTGGGGGCAAGGCCGAGAAGGTGGTCCGACGCGAGCTCTGCCAAATCACCTCGGCCGGCACGCGCACATTCGGCACTCTCGAGTCGGACAGCGGCCAATTGCACGCCGCCGCCGCAGCCAACGCCGGCTCCCAGTACCTGCTGGCTATCAAGGAGAAGGTACCTACTGGCGTCGTCCGGCGGACATTCGTCTTCGTGCATTCGTATACATTCGTCGTGCGCATTCCTTCCGTTGCAGACGGGAGTTGACGACACGTCGCGATACGGCGTCGCCTTTGTTGACGCTTCCGTGGGCGCATTCCAGGTTTGGAGGCTCGGCGCTACCGCAATAAATACCAGTGCGACTTGATTACTTCGTGTTAGTTTACTCGCGTTGTTTCAGATTGGCGAATTCGATGACGATATCCAGAGATCTCACCTGCGTACCCTCCTGGCGCGTTACTCGCCGGCGCAGGTTCTGTAACAAAGTCAGTAAACATTTTCTTTGTCTCGACTCCAACCCGTGTTTCCCCCTTTCAGCTGCTACTCGAGCGGGGCAGGGTGTCGCCGGCCACGCAGCGTCTGATCCGCTCCTGCGTGGCACCTTCCGTTTGTCGAGAGCTTCTGAGTCCCAAGCAGGAATTCTTGCTGCCGGACGCCACACTAAAGCTCCTGGCCGACTACTGGGGCGAAGGGGCCGACAAGACGCCACATCCGGAAGTGGTGGTCCGAATGACGGCAGAGGAAGACCGCCTTCGCGTCACGCCGGCCAAAGACTACTGCCTGGCCCTGTCTGCTTTCGGCGCCGTCGTCTGGTGTGTGCGCCGAAAGCATCTGGCGTCTGGTGTCTGGTGTGTGCGCTGCGGACACTGATAGAAAGTGGGCTAACGTTTGAAATCATGTGGCACGAATGTCGGCTGCGGCGATTTTGGTTCAGCCGAATCTGATAATGCGAAGAATGGCGTGCAGTCGACATTGTCGCTTGCGGCGTCGTTTGCGCATCACGAGTTGCTAACGTTTTGATACGTCACCACAAAGGTAGTAAGAGCCGTTCCTTCCGTGACCTGTCAAGTGTGGCAGGTACCTGAAGCGCTGCCTGATCGAGGGTGACCTCCTGTCGATGGGCAACGTCCGCGAGTATGAGACGACGTCGAATGCTGCCGATTCACTCTCCAATCCACGCTGGTGGTTGGGCAGTCGTCGGATGGTTCTCGACGGCATCACACTGACCAATCTCAACGTTCTGCCTGTGGAGAAGGACGAGTCTGCGCAGTTCTCCCTCCTGGCCACGCTCGACCACTGCTCCACGGCTTTTGGTCGGTTGGTTGGAAGAGCCGCTTTGGTCTATTGTTGCTGTGTGCTCACTGTCGACAGTGTGTAGGTAACAGAGTGAAGTTTTAGTGGCACTTTTGAACTTCGTTTCGTGTGTACTTTGTTTGGCAGGCAAGCGTCTCCTCTGTCAGTGGGTGTGCGCGCCTCTGTGTGACCCATCGCGAATCGAAGCTCGCCAGCAGGCGGTCAAATTCTTGTTGGCGACGGAGCTGCCTTACCTCTGGAAGACTGCCAAGATGCTCAAGGAAGTCCCAGACCTTGAGAGACTGCTGCAGAAGTCAGTCAGTTGGCTGGAGAGGGCACAACTTATGGATGACCTTAGCGCATGCCGCCTTTGTATGCAGTGTTTCTACTGTACCCTGTTCAGAATCCACACGATGGGTTCGAGGCGCCGAGCGGAGTCCCACCCCGACAGTCGGGCCGTTCTCTTCGAGGCGGAGAAGCACAATCGGCGGAAACTGACCGATCTCCTCTCCGCCTTGAGCGGCTTCGAGAAGTGCCTACACATCGCCGCCCTCTACGAAGAGGAGGCGAAGCGAAGCAAGGAAAGGTACAGAATTGTCAGGAAGGATATTGATGTATTGTCAAACGGCAATCGGCAATTGCACTCGAGGAGCTTGAGTAGCGCATCATAAGACTATCGGGCGGTGCGGCACACTTTCCGCAGTAGTGTGCAGTAGTCGGCGCTTGTCAGGTCGTCCCTTCTGGACGAGCAGTTGTCGGCGGCGCGCTTTCCCGACGTGTCCGAGTGTCTTGAGTGGGTGAGGGGCAGCTTCGACCTGGAGAAGGCCAAGAAGGAGGGAGTGGTGCTTCCGCTGGCCGGCGCCGACCCCGACTACGACAGGGCGCTGGCAGAACTCCAGCACTGCAGGGACGCCCTCGACCGCTGCCTCAAGGGACACAGGGAGAGACTGCACTGCTCGGTGGGTAGCTACCGTCATTGATGCAGGCACGTGCAGGACATCGGGATAAGGCCAGATTAATGATTGTTTAGAATGTATGTAAGCCCAAGCGAGACAAGAGTTGAGAAGTGGGTACTAGAAAGGTTCGGTTTGTGTACATTGTCGATCGTACAGTGCGTAGACACAGAGTGAGAGTTGGGACTTGTCATGCGATCGTCTTGCAGAAGGTGACGTTTGTGGGCAGCGGACGGACGCGCTATCAGCTGGAGGTGCCGGACGAGATCGTTCGCAGGATCACCGACGACTACGAGTTCAAGGGACAGAGAAAGGTGCGCTGCATTTCAGTGGTTGTGTACCTCTATGAAGCGCATACCTATGTATGTACCTCTATCTCTAATCAACGATTATGGCTGTGGTGCAGGGCTTCAAGCGCTACACGACCCCAGAGATCGACGAGTTGTTCTCGGGTCTGCAGAAGGCGGAAGCGGAGCAGGACACCGTTCTCAAGGACATCATGAGGCGCATATTCGCCAAGTTCGACTCCAAGTGGGTCGTCTTCGCCTATGCTTCAGAAATTTTATCGATTCAGCGCTTGCATGCGGTATCCGCACGACTTTCTGTAGGTACGCCCAGTGGGAGTCGGTGGTGCGGCGCATGGCCGTTCTCGACGTGGCCGCCTCCCTCGCTCAGTACGCCAGCAACAGCGAGTTCGACATGTGCCTTCCCTCCATAGTCGAGCCGGAGGATGGAAAGGTGGCTTGGGTGAAGGGGCGCCCACGTAATCAGGCGACGTTTCGTTGTCACTTCGCGCAGTTAAGGCGTTTCTCGACATCGAGGACGGAGTCCACCCTTCCTTGGTGCGCCAGTTCGCCCCCGGCGAATACATTCCCAACGCGACTTCTATCGACTCGGTTCGCTTCGAATGATTAGCCAGTTCTACTGTTTTGACCACGGACACGGCTGGGGCGATCTTCATTGCTGGTTCAGTCGGCTCCCGTGCTATTGTTGACCGGTCCCAACATGGGCGGCAAGTCGACGCTGATGCGACAAGTCGGCCTCATCTGCATTCTAGCTCAGATGGTGTGCTGTGCGAAGCGACAAGTACCCCCTACGGCAACAGTTGCCATTCTAAGCGATTGTGCTCCTTCAGGGTAGCTACGTGCCGGCCAAGCACTGCACTCTCACTCCCATAGATCGCATCTTCACCAGACTGGGCGCATCCGACAGAATTGGCGCAGGTCTCTTGGCTTCACAGTGGCTGTAGTGGGTAGTGTGAGAGTCGCGTGAAACAACCGTGCAATGGTCGTCGTCGCGACAGGCCAGAGCACCTTCTACGTGGAGCTGAGCGAGACGAAGGCGATCCTGCGCGACGCCAGCGCCGCCTCGCTGGTGATTCTGGACGAGTTGGGCAGAGGCACTTCCACGCACGACGGGACGGCCATCGCCTACGCCGTCCTGCGCCAGCTCGCCGATCAGGTGGCCTGCCGCTCCCTCTTCTCCACCCACTATCACTCGCTGGTCAGCGACTTCCGCAGCAGCGCCAACGTCGCCCTCAAGCACATGGTACGCCACTCACTGCCCGCTTCCCCCCACTGCTAGGTTGCTTACGTAGGTACTCATTTGGTATTCCTAATGATACAACAGTTGCTCTGGGTTTGGATTACGGTATTTTTTGCTGGGCCGACTTGTCTGGAAAGATATTTCGAATCTGTGCATGTATCTAGTTTTAACGCTGCATTGGGTACCGTATACACGTACTTAGTCTCACCATAGGCCTGCTTGGTGGAGAACGAGAACGACGACGACCCCACCGAGGAAGTGGTGACCTTCCTCTACAAGATGGTGGCCGGCGAGTGTCCCAAAAGCTATGGCTTCTACGCCGCCAAGCTGGCAGGCGTGCCCATGCATGTGAGACTGAGCAATAGTTGCCGTTATCGACTGTGTTGGCGGAGCAGTTCCCACTACGTTTCTCTCTCTGCTAATACATCCAACAGGTGGTGAAGAACGCTCACCGACGCAGCAAGATGTTGGCGGCCACCTCGGCGTCCCACTTCCAGCGGCAGTTGAACCAGCTGCTTGCCTCTTCGGGCGCGGATGCCGAATTGCGCGCCCTTATCAACGCCGCGCAGATTCTGTAGTGGGAGAAGCAGGGAATTGCCGCATTCCTTGATCAGATTTCTCTAGCGTGCAGAAGAAATGGAGGGGATCTCAGCTTGTGATGGATGTTGCGCCCGTTGTGCCTTCTGTCGGTCGTTGCCCGCATGAGTCGTCCGCGCAAACATCGCCACAATAGCAATACGTGCTTCTCGCTTCGAATGTTCTGTTTGGCATGTTGAGCAGAAGAGCTGAGGCGGACGTGTGATTGTTGTCAAACAAGCCCTGAGTGCAGGAAGGGAACGAAGATAGTACATTTGGCAGCTTTTGAATCGGTTCAGATATTTGACAAGTGATGCTACCGTACATTGAAGCTATTTCAAACGTTGAGTGTACTGTAGGTCTGAACTTTAAAAATTCGAAGAGTTCGTCAACGTTGCGCCACTTCTGTCAACGGGACGAGCCGTTGTATACTCCTTATACATGTCGACGCGAGTTGCGCAGCAGTCTGTTTGGTTGTGTTATTGTTGTTGTCAAACAAAGTGCTAAATTTTTAAAACAACATGGTGCTAAATTTTTACCTCCTGGCTGCAGCGGATAGCACAATCGTGAAGATCCGCCAATCGGATCTAGTACGCAGATCCGCTTAACGTCTTGCCGGTAAATGTAACGTCAAGGTACATAGGTACGTATTTAAGTGTGAAAGCAAGCATCTAGCATCTAGGTAGTTTGTTTGTTGCCACATCTGTTCTTTTGGCCCAAGTAGATCTGTCACTGCCAGAACTACCCAGTAGCGCATATGTTACAGTTAATGCCCGCAGACCAGGCCTAATCTTGTTCGAGAAGCGGAACAAAGCCACTCGCGCACAAAAATGTTGATGTTTCCTCCACCAAATGCAACACTAGGCCAAGAAATTTGTTGATTAGCTGGAGTTACGTTACTCGAGTAGAAGTACTTCCGTAATCTCTGGAACACTTGCCTGCGACGAACCGTTTTCGACTGGATGCATACATTTGCATTTCATGGTTGGAAATGGAATGCGGCCACGTCTACTGATCACTGCGCCATTAGGACGTTCTTTTATCACCACGAGATCGCTTTGCATATTTTCGAGAAGACTATCATTCCACAAGCAATGTACATATAGAAGTGGACTGCGGTTAGGCCAATCTGTTTATACACCGGACGTTAGAAATAAAGGATAGCTATTGTGCTAGAGTAAGAAGAACGTCGAAGAAAGAAGCTAAAAGATCGTCGCAGCATGGAGAGGAAGACCATGCGCCGTCGTCAAGCCGAGGCGACGCGGCCCAACGCCACAGCGTCGTCGTCGTCGGGATCGAGAACCTCGACCGAAACGGACAGCGACCGAGCAGTGGACACGCCCAGACGCCGATCGGGAAGCCGACCAGTGGATGACGCCCCCAAGCAGCGGAAGAGGGAACTACCATCTCCGAAGAAGCGGCAGCAGCAGCAGCAGCGTCGGCGGTCGACCTCGCAGACGGCAGTCGGCGTGGAAGCCAAGGCCTACTTCCACGGCTACCTGACGCGGGAGCTCGTCGAGCAGATGCTCCAGAAGCCGGGCGACTACCTGCTTCGCAAGCGACTCGGAGAGGACGACGCCAGAGACGACGGCGACTACGTCCTAACGGCCATGTCGGAGCAGCGGCGACCGGTTCACACGCTGCTGGAGAAGAACGACGCCGGCCTCTGGCAGCTGACCGACTACAGCGACCCCACAATCGACGGACTCATCGACCGCATCCAGCGCGACCGGGCGAGACTCGAGTGCGGCGAAGGCGACCTGCTTCTGCGACACGCCGTGCGGCGCCAGGCCTGGGAAATCACCCATGGGTGGGCGGAGGGTGAATGAATTTCCGTCGTCGTCTAATGTCAGAGTTTCTTCTTCTCATTCAGGCAATTGGAGCTGGGCCGCGTCCTTGGCGAGGGCGCCTTCGGCAAAGTCGTACGAGGAGCCCTGAAGCCGCCGAGTGGCAGCGGGGGAGAGGCGCTGCAAGTGGCAGTGAAAGTGTCCAACACCAAGAAGCTGACCAGAAAGGAGCTGGACGACGTGCTGACCGAGGCGTTCACTATGGCCAGCTTCAAGCACGACAACGTCGTCCGCTTCCTCGGAGTGGCCGTCGAGCGACAGCCAATCATGCTGATCATGGAGCTGGTGAACGGAGGCAGCCTCGACGAGCTGCTGCGGCGAGAGGCTGCCAGACGACGACCATTCAGCCTGGACAAGAAGTGCCTCTTCCTCCAACAAGCCGCCTGCGGAATCCAGTCGGCCCTTGTCTTGTTGCCTCAGTTGATGATAGGGCGGCATGACCGCCTGATTTCAGCTATCTTCACAGAAACAACTGCATCCATCGCGACATCGCCGCTCGCAACTGCCTGGTCGAGCAGCTGACTGATCGGCAGGGACAGATGCAGTACAAGGTCAAGATCACCGACTTCGGTATGGCCAGGACCGTCTCCAGAAAGGGCATCTACAGAACCATGGGATCCAGCCTCCGCGCCCCGCTCAAGTGGCTGCCGCTAGAGTCGCTTCGCGTGCGTCAGCGATTGATACTTGCTGGCCATTGATTATACAAATTAATGAGAGTGTGTCTTTGTCTCTTCAGTGGTCTTCACGAGGACTTCGGACGTGTGGAGCTTCGGCGTTCTCGCGTGGGAGATCTTCGCCGACGGGGGCGAGCCCTACTCGCAGGAGGACGTCGAGGCGATCAAAGACAGCGTGGAAAACGGCTACCGACTCAGCTGCCCAGAGGGGACGCCGTCGCCCGTCGACCGGCTGATGCGACGCTGCTGGCACGGCGAGGCCGAGAGACGGCCGACCTTCGACCGAATCCTCCCCTACCTGGAGACGCTGAAGCAGCGCGGCTGGCCCACCGACAGACAGGTCGACCTCGAGCGGTGTCTTCTCAACCCGCCGAGACCTCTGCCGCCGCCGGCCATCCAGCCCAGGAACCGACCTGTGATCAACTTCATCTGAAGGACTCGTCTCGCCCGGTTTCGATCTATGTGATCAGCCGCAAGCCGCCTCTCTCGTTTGCATGCGCCAGTGCTGCTGCTATATCATCGTAAACTCGAACACACGGCGCGTGAGAATTGGTCTGTGCTGAAAGTGATTTCAGCTCTCCGCTTCCAAAAGAGACGGAGTGCTGTAGTGGAGGCACTTCAAGTACGCCACACAGAGGAAATTGTGAGAGAGTAAGTAAGAGATAACAGAAATATGTAGTGGAGATATTGGCATAATGTTTACTCGATCTGCTGCAAATGTCACGTATTCGCTCCACTAATGTACGCGGTTCATTCATTCAGTCAGTGTAGAGGTAGGTACTAGGTACCATAAATGACAAAATCGGAAATTAGCAACCGGCTAAGACGGCGCTCTTTCTCAATCACGCGAAATCAGAGATCGAGTCGACGCGTGCCTTTGCCATTGGCGAGACTGAAAGAGTACATAGGCAGTTACTTGTGTAATGCGTGTATGTACATACAATTTTGAATCTTTGCATTGCCGACACCGTAATATGAATAAAAGAGCGGCTGATTGTTAAGTCCAGTAATGGATTCAAACGATAGACGGCGCGAAAGGTCAGAGAAGTGCCAGTAGTTTTGGAGCGGTGACACTTCGAGGCACGCACAAAACAAGTAAGACAATTTTAGGGCGAGTATGCAGGCTCCTGAAGGGGCGTAAGGCACTCTGATGCACGCACAAAACGAGTAGGACACTTTTAGACGACGTATGCATGTAGGGACTCCTAAACGAGCGGGGGTGCACTTTGGGGTTTTACTGTATGCGCGCAACCATGGGTGGAAAGAATAGAAGGCGACTCGCTTAGGTAACGATGCCCAATGGATCTTACAACGTGACGTGAAGGAGGAGGAGACGGAGAAGAATTCACTCCCCTCCCGTGGGACAAGAAACGCGCCGCGATTCTTTGTGCCTGTATCTTTTGCTCCACTCAACCGATTTTCACACAATTTGGAATTTAATGTGTTATTAATGTACATTAAATATGTGTACAAATATATCCGTAAATCCTCCAATAAGCGCCCTGGGCGCTTATTTTTTTCAACCTACCTCTGGGAGGGGCGCTTATTGGAGGGGAACG